>SJYT01079245.1:666981-684515 GCA_006410635.1 Cephalophus harveyi | reverse complement strand
GCCTAGAGGCCAAAGCAGCGTAGCCCTTCTAATCCATGACAGGGTCTATCCCAAGGGCCTTCCAATGTCAAGCAGATGGCTGAGTCATGAGCTCTGCTGATTCCAACATGCTGGGCAAGAGCTCACAGTCCACTCTCTGTCTCTTATACACATCTGACCCACTCAAAATAAATTAAAAAAAAAATTAAAAGTTAATCCTCTTAGAAATAAAGTTAAATTTCATATTCAAAATGGTTCTGGTTTAACAAAGTTAATTTTTTTTTTACCTTGCCGATTGCTTTATTAGAGTAAGATTTATCAACTTTACTAGTTTCTGAAAACAACTCATTTTCATTTTTAAAAATATTCTTGCCTTTGTTTTTTTCAGTTGCTAAACAAATTAACTCCTTAAACAGATTTCAGTTTTTAAA
Source organism: Cephalophus harveyi (assembly GCA_006410635.1). Taxonomy (NCBI): domain Eukaryota; kingdom Metazoa; phylum Chordata; class Mammalia; order Artiodactyla; family Bovidae; genus Cephalophus; species Cephalophus harveyi. The sequence continues at coordinate 684,105 of SJYT01079245.1, read as the reverse complement.
AGTGTTACTTTAATAGTTTACCTAGAAAACTCTCTTTCTGCTTGTGTATCCTCTCTACAGTTATCAACAGTCTGACTGAAAAATACTGGCACTGCATAACTTTGACATCATTTGGTTAACATATTAAATTGGAATTGATTTCTTTGTGTACCTGAATTTTTTTTCATAGACACAGATAAAAGAGTATCAGGGAAGACTAGTGTTTTACATTCATATAATGTACTTTCAAATGAGTGTATATTGTTGATATAAATATTTTGCTACAAGAAATGCATCCTAATTTCTGAAACCTAACTATTTAATATTTATTTCAAAGCTCTAGGAAACGTCAAAAAAGTATCTAATTTCATCCAATTACCTAGACTTCTAGTGTTTCAATAGTCTCTTAAAATTGCATGCAGATTTTCAGATCTAATAGAACGACAGATGAGAACCTGGAGAATCAACCAGATAAAATCCACCGAAATGAATAATAAAAAAAGGAAAAATTAAAATGAAGTGAAATAATTCACAGCGGCTAAAAGTTAGAGAAAAGAGGACCCCAAGAATCTAAACATTTTCATGAAGTGTTTTGCAAAGTCCGGATTTCCTTGATTTTTCCATCGATGATTGCAAGGTGGAGGGAACAGGATATAAAGCCTTGAACCTGATAAGGCAGAGAATGTAATGAGAAAGTCTCCGTATCAAGGTAAGACCTCAAAGGACATACTACCAGTGTAATGATGAAGCAAAAAAGGAGGTGCCACAATGAAGAAAAGAACAAGAGAAGCTGACTGTCTGAAAGTTGGCACTAAGTAACAGGATGGATCTATGTCTGACGTTGCAACCTCCTGGACTGTAGCCCGCCAGGCTCCTCTGTCAAAGGAATTTTCCAGGCAAGAATACTGGAATGGGTTGCTATTTCCTATCCCACAGGATCTTCCCAATCCAGGGATGAACCCAGGTCTCTCGCATCTCCTGCACTGGCAGGTGAATTCTTTATCACTGGGCCACCTGGGATTGAAGTCATTCAGTCGTGTCTGACTCTTTGCAACCCCATGGACTCCTCCGTCCATGGGATTTTCCAGGCAAGAGTGCTGGAGTGGACTGCCATTTAAGTAGAAGGGAATAGACAAGATTTCTCCCCTATGAATTTGTTGCAATCATGTGAGTCCTATAATATATAATAACTGTTGTATGAAAAGCCTCATGAGGAAAATTTAAAGTGTTTCTGGTATGTTTGAGGGAATCAACAGAACCAAGCATGAATCCTCTTGGAAGAGTATAATTTTACCCCAACAAGGAATCAATTTCCATACAGAAACTTCTAAGGTAAATAAGAAGTCTACACTAAAAGAGAAAAAACACAAAACACACAGGGGAAAAGGAATCATGGATGATATCTTAAAAAAAAAAAAAAAGGGCAGAGTCATATCCTTAAAGACTTTAGATATTACAGTTATCAGGAATCAAATACAAAATAAGTATGACTAATATGAAAGAATAAAAAAAATAGAAGCTCAAAAACTCAAGCAAGGAAAAAAAGTCCATAAAAGATACCTGATCATACTGAAAAATAGCAAAATGTAACTCTTAAAATGTATAATATAATTAAAATATAAAACAAATTTGACATATTGAAGAGCATAATGTTCAGTGATGAAGTGAGAATTACTGAATTGAAACACGGAACCAAAGAACTTATGCAAAAGAAACATTCAAACAAACCAATGTCCTTTCTATACATTTGTGTCTCTTTTGCTGTCTCACATACAGGGTCATCACTGCCATCTTTCTATATTCCATATATATGTGTCAGTATACTGTATTGGTGTTTTTCTTTCTGGCTTACTTCACTCTGTATAATAGGTTCCAATTTCATCCATCTCATTAGAACTGATTCAAATGAATTCTTTTTAATGGCTGAGTAATACTCCATTGTGTATATGTATAGAGGGTGGGATGATTTGGGAGAATGGCATTGAAACATGTAAACTAACATGAAAGAACGAAGCACAAGCCTATGTTCGATACAGGATACAGGATGCTTGGAGCTGGTGCACAGGGATGAGCCAGAGAGATGATGTGGGGTGGGAGGTGGGAGGGGGATTCGGGATTGGGAGCTAATATAAACCCATGGTGGATTCATGTCAATGTATGGCAAAACCAATACGGTTTTGTAAAGTAAAATAAAGTAAAAATAAAATTAAAAACAAACAAACAAACAAACAAAAACAATGAATGGAAATTTTTAATGATAGTTTAAAATGCTCTAATGTACTAGAAATTTGAATTTCAGAAGAATATGATAGAGATGAGGCAATTATCAGAGATGGTGGCAAAGAATTTTTCAGGCTTATGAAAAAGCACTAAATCTGAAACCAAGAAAGTCAAATGAAATTCAAGCATTATAAACAAAAATAATCATATCTGGAATCATGGTGCAATTGTAGAGCATCAAAGACAAAAATAAGATATTAAATGTAACCAGAGATAAAAACCCAATTTAAAGGAAAGCAATAAAACTGACAGCTGACTTCTCAGCAGCAATAACAGGAGACAAAACATGGCATATTTTCAATCCTCTGTAATGTCTGTATTGGAAGAATACACAGTTTTCTCTGTTGCACGTAAGAAAGCCAACTGATTCAAACACTTTAGAGAACTCTCCAGACAAGTTCTTTAAAAAAAAGTTAAATCCATCTATATCCTATTGTTGTGCAGCCACCGAGTCATGTCTGACTCTTTGCAGCCCCATGGACTAGAGCACACCAAGCCTGTCCCTCATCATCTCTTGGAGTTCACCCATGTTCATGTCCACTGAATCAGTGATGCCATCCAACCACCCCATCCTCTGATGATGCGTCTATATCCTATGATCCAATAACTGCATGCCTAGATACTTATCCAAGAGAAATGAAAAATATTGCACAGAAAGACTTGTACTCAGACGTTCATAACAGTTACACATGAAATTCCAGTGCTTCATGCAAGGCTAAGTGCCGTAGCAGCTGCATAGCTTCCTATCCCCCAATATTGCCCCAAACAATTAAGAAGATAAAACCAAACTCTACACAAAACTACGTCTTCAACATCAGTTGCAGATGCTGCTGCAGACAGACAATACTAAAACACCAAAATAACTGTAAGTGAAAAAAAATCACCACATCCTCTCTAAAATTAATTTATTTAATTGGAGGCTAATTACTTAACAATATTGTAGTGGCTTTCGCCATACATTGATACGAATCAGCCACAGGTGCACACGTGTCCCCCATCCTGAACCTTCCCTCCCACCTCCCTCCCCATCGCATCCCTCAGGGCCATCCCAGTGCACCAGCCCTGAGCGCCCTGTCGCATGCGTCAAACCTGGCCTAGCTATCTATTTCACATATGGTAATATACATGTTTCAATGCTGTCCTCTCAAATCATCCCACCCTTGCCTTCTCCCACAGAGTTCAAAAGTCTGTTCTTTATCTCTGTGTCTCTTTTGCTGTCTCACACATAGGGTCCTTGTTACCATTTTTCTAAATTTCATATATATGTGTTAATATACTGTATTGGTGTTTTTCTTTCTAGCTTACTTCACTCTGATTCATAGGCTCCAGTTTCATCCACCTCATTAGAACTGATTCAAATGCATTCTTTTTAAAGCTGAGTAATATTCCATTGTGTATATGTACCACAGCTTTCTTATCCTTTCATCTGCCAGTGGACATCTAGGTTGCTTCCATGTCCTAGCTATTGCAAACAGTGCTGGAATGGACATTGGGGTACATGTGTCTCTTTCGATTCTGGTTTCCTCAGTGTGTATGCCCAGCAGTGGGATTGGTGGGTCGTATAGCAGTTCTATTTCCAGTATTTTAAGGAATCTCCACACTGTTCTCCATAGTGGCTGTACTAGTTTGCATTCCCACCAACAGTGTAAGAGGGTTCCCTTTTCTCTGCACCTCCTCCAGCATTTATTGTTTATAGACTTTTGGATAGCAGCCATTCTGACCAGCATGTGATGGTACCTCATTGTGGTTTTGATTTGCAGTTCTCTGATAATGAGTGATGTTGAGCATCTTTTCATGTGTTTGTTAGCCATCTGTATGTCTTCTTTGGAGAAATGTCTGTTTAGTTCTTTGGCCCATTTTTTTTTTGTTTTTGATTGGGTCGTTTAATTTTCTGGTATTGAGCTGCATGAGCTGCTTGTATATCTTTGAGATTAATTCTTTGTCAGTTGCTTCATTTGCTATTATTTTCTCCCATTCTGAGGCTGTTTTTTCACCTTACTTATAGTTTTCTTCATTGTGAAAAAGCTTTTAAGCTTAATGAGGTCCCATTTGTTTATTTTTGCTTTTATTTCCATTACTCTGGGAGGTAGGTCATAGAGGATCCTGCTGTGATTTCTGTCAGACAGTGTTTTGCCTACGTTTTCCTCTAGGCGTTTTATAGTTTCTGATCTTAACTAGAACACTTCCTAACACCATACACAAAAATAAACTCAAAATGGATTAAAGATCTAAATGTAAGACCACATCCTTTCACACTATCTCTCCTTCTCCCACTCGACCCCTGCCCTGTTGCAGGGCTTTTAGACAAGCAAAGGCAGATCCAGAAAAAACCCAAGGAGGAAAAAAGAGGGAACTAATGAAGGGGCCTGAGAGGGATCAAAATAAGTATCAGGAACATTAAGCTCACCTTACACCTAAAATTACTTAAGTGTCTAGGCAGATCTGAGCATGGGCTATAAGAAAGGAACTTCAAAGTATACATGATTTAAGAGGACAAGTTCAATCTAAAAGGGGTACTTCTCAAAATGTGTATCTTTGGGGGAAGACAACAGAACAAAGAAAAATGAGAAAATCATTCATTGGGTGGAGAAGGGGAAAAGTCTAGAGTACAATAATTTTTGCCTAATACCCTCATAAAAGTGAATGCAGCCAATTGAAGTATTATGAAACCAAAGGAGACCAGACATTTAGGAAACTTTTTCTAGTTTTCCTTGGCTTGCCTCAAAGTCCTAGATGTATATGTGTACATGGGGGAACTCTAGGCTATGTCATAACAAAAGGGAACCATAAATCAGAGGATTTATGACCTCTGTTTCACCACACCAATATAAAACAAACAAGCAAAAAGACAAAGTACCTGGACTGTGCTCTACTAATAAATTAGAATGGCATTGAGCTAGGAATCTTTTAAAACACCCAAATACCTTAAAAGTGAACAAGAGGATGCTCAGTAAGTCCATATTAAGCTATTGTAAAATATCAGGAAAGAAAATGTCACATAGGCCAATTAAATAAAATCCTCCTTTCTGAAAACAGGAAGGAGGAGAAAATGAAAAAAAAATCAACTTTTAAAGTATGATTAAATATGTCCAATCCAGCCTGCAAGGATAGGAAATAAAAAACAATTTGGACTAGAAATTCAAATATAATAAACAGAAGCAAACCTAAATATAGAGAAATAATAAAAAGAAGTTGATTGAACTCAGGAAAGAAACAGAAATACTAAAAGCAAAATTAACTCAGAATGCTAAAGCTGAAACTCCAGTACTTTGGCCACCTTATGTGAAGAGTTGACTCACTGGAAAAGACTCTGATGCTGGGAGGGATTGGGGGCAGGAGGAGAAGGGGACGACCGAGGATGAGATGGCTGGATGGCATCACGGACTCGATGGACGTGAGTCTTAGTGAACTCCCAAAGATGGTAATGAACAGGGAGGCCTGGCGTGCTGCGATTCATGGGGTCGCAAAGAGTCGGACACAACTGAGCGACTGAACTGAACTGAACTGAAAGAATAAATCACAAGGTGCCCAAAGAAGAATATAATCAAAGAGAAATTGAATAGGGCACTGAAAATAGGTAGGAAAGCAATGAAGAATATACAAATAAAAAAATTGAAAGAAGTAAAAAAGCTTAGAAAGGAAGTAATAGAAATCGAAGAAGAGCAAAGAAGGAATAATATTCTTATCATCTGAATTCCTGGAGGAGTAAAATAAAATGATGCATAGAGCAAATGTGTAAAACTACAATCCAAAATAATTTCCTGTTTTTACTTGCATTATTTCCTAAATGGCAGACTTCTTGTTTCCTAGTGTCTCTCTTTTCCCAGTTTTTCAATTAGCTGCATTCGCTTTTATGCTGAAAATAGTCAAAAATTACTCAAATAAAATGACCATAACTTCCTGTGTATTTATAAAATTTTGTTTTTCAAAACATACAAAACATTTAAAAACACTGTCTACAGTTCTGTAATATGGAGAATGTGCTATTCCCATTGAGCAGATAGGGGAACTTGGCATGATAGAGAGAGACCTCACTTAGCTTCCTCAGCTGCACAATTACGAACCCAGTTCTAGCAGTCACGTGTTGAGTTCTCCCCAACACTCTTTAAACCATGTAGTCACTGCACTGAATTGGCCAACATATGTTGAGTTTATATAATGTTCTAGCAACTGAACCAAGTCACAGACTGTCCAATCTCCAAAGATCCTTCCTGTGTTATCATACATCTATATTGATGCTGCTCTTGGTGTTTTTCTTAGGTCCATTAAAAAAAAAAAAAATGAGTGCCCCAACCAGAAATTTCATCATCTCATTTTCCAGACCCTAGAGCAGCTTCATCTACTCTGGCTTCTCCTTGCAGAAAAATATGTTACCGGGTGTTTTTCTTTTGTTTGTGTTTGCTTCTATCCTTCCTTACTACAATTGATATTTCCAAGTAGAATAATAAAAGCAACAACAAACATTTTTTTTCATGTCAAAAACAGTTATTTGATTTACCAGAGTTAATAAAAATGGGTTTTTTTTGTTTTTTTTTTTCCCTCACATGGCTGGGTTAAGTGATTTTATATACAATCATATCTTCCAACACCTTTGTCGCCAATGTATTTTTCTTCGTTTCTACAGTCTCTAGGAGTTTTTTAAAAAGTCACATTCTAATGATATAATAATCAGCCTCTATTTTAAGAGTTCAATCTCTATTATCACCTACTTGAGAACAAATTAGCTACCATGTAATAAATGGGAGCTAAAATTTAAGATGTAGGAGTTTCAAATGTCTATTACTGCTAACCAAATGAGAGCTCCTCTCCTGAGATCTACACTACACACAGAAGAAAAGATGTGGCTGATGCATTAAAAAGTTGTTTTTTGTATCCAAAAATACAGTTCAAATCACTCTGAAGCTCTCAAATTAAAGAATGATTTTAAATTTCCAACAGCATGGTAAATATTTTCTGTTGAACATTTCACTATTATCTTAAACAAAACCTGATTTCTCTCTCTCTCTCAAATAGTTTCATTTCCTGATTGACCTGTTTTCAATTAATGGTTCCATTCTTTTATTTACTCAGGCTTGAGTGCTCAGAGCATCCATTGTCCCATCCAAGTTTCCTTCCCCTGTATTTAATCAGTCACTAAATCCATCAATTGTTTCTCAAGCTTCTCTCATCTGAACTCTTCATTTTCATCATAACCCCTATTGGAGCCTTCACTGCTTCATACTTGGACTCCTCTTTTATTTCTCTATTTTAAGTTTTTTTTTTCTCTAATAGATTATATGTACCGCCTCAAGAGCAAGATCAATGTCACCCACACACTATTTTCCCATTGTCTATATACTGCAGGTAGAAAGCCTAAAATTGGAATTTAAGGCCACTGTAGTCCAATTCCATGGGGAAGGAAATGGCAACCCACTCCAGTGTTTTTGCCTGGAGAATCCCAGGGATGGGGGAGCCTGGTGGGCTGCCGTCTACGGGGTCGCACAGAGTCGGACACGACTGAAGGGACTCAGCAGCAGCAGCAGCAGCAGCAACAGTCCAATTCCAATCTGCCTTCCTCACTTTCACCCTTTACAAAAGTCCTTCTCTGACTAGGATAGTCAAACCAACTCACTACAATACATTCTGCTGTAAACTCTTTCATAAAAGGAATACATGGGCTAGAATAATTTGATTTGACTGGCAGCAACTAAGCACTCGATTCAAGATTCCTTAAATAGTAAGTGTTTTATGATCTCATATAACAAAAATTCTTGTGTTTTTCTTTCAACTTTGTTCTTTTACTAGGTCAATGACATAAAAGACACAAGTTATTTCCAACTTTCTGCTAAACGTTTCTTACTATATTAATCAAAATCTTCACAGAACTATGACAAGCTTCCATCTCTCAATCAATCACTTGGTAAGAAGACTGAGGTCACTTTTAATAGTGTAGACAAACCAAGATTTGCCTACTGCAGTTGAGGAGATAGCAGGATCCTTTGAAAGATAGAGACACTACAAAGACAAATCAGGGCTCACTTAACAAGAACATCTGTTAGACAGGCTAAGATCAACTTGCCATTAAGAGTCTACCTCACCTCCAAAATTCTTGTGTCAATTACACATTGACTGATTAATACTTATAAAAGTTCAATTGGTTTTAATTATTATAGCAGTGAAAAGTGAAAGTGAAAGTCGCTCGGTTGTGTCCAACTCTTTGTGACTCTATGGACTGTCCATGGAATTCTCTAAGCCAGAATACTGGAGTGGGTAGCCTTTCCCTTTTCCAGAGGATCTTCCCAACCCAGGGACAGAACCCAGGTCTCCCTCATTGCAGGTGGATTGTTTACCAACTGAGCTATCAGGGATAGACGACTTCAAAGAGATAATATATTGATTCATTGCACAATAAGACAAAGTTTATCTGAGTAAAACTTGGATTGGACAGAAAGTTCATTCGGGTTTTTCAATAAGAGGTTATTGAAATATCCAAAAGAACTTTTTGGCCAACCCAATATAACCTATTATCATTAGCATAAAGAAATACTGGGACTTCCATAGTGGTCCAGTGGCTAAGTATCCAAGTTCCCAATGTAGGGGGCCCTGGTTGCACCCTTGGTCATAGAGCCAGATACCACATGCTTCACCTGAGACCTGGCATAACCAAATAAATAAATAATAAAATATATATTAAAAAAGTAATATGCGCATGTGTGCACATGCACGCTCACACACACATGACCGTAAACAAACAAACAAAAAAAAAACCAACAGAGACTTGCAAAATTTAGCCATGTTTACAAGACATATTCTGCCAGATGAGCTCTAGATGAGCTCAGCTTGAACGAGGAAACGATTTCCAGGAGCAAACGGCAGGCAGGATCCCATTAGAAGCACTAGAAGAGCACACGAGAACAACTAAGCCTCCATTATGATTCTATCCCAACATCAGTTTCCTTTAAAAATATATCTGGAGGCATTTTCTTTCAAGGTAATTTTCTTGTTAAGGTCAATGCTGTTGCTTCTCTTACATATTTATTCTTTTATTTTCAGGACTGTGCTTTAAGAAAAATTCAGCTCTCCCCAGAAAACTCTTAAACTCAGAAGAACCTGTCAGAATGGGATCTTGTCAACTTATCCAGTGGAAACAGTGAGCTGTTATCTTGCTCTCACCTTCTTTATTATTCTCTATGAGACTGTGCTGTATCATACATGTGATATGAGCTCGTGGACACCACAAAGAAAGAAATATTGGAAAAGATCTGTAAAAATTACCTTACATGTATATAGATTTTCTAGTGTTGAAAAAAAAAAAAAAAAAGAGGCAGAAGAACGTCTAATTGGGAAATGGCACATTAAGACCTCTGTAGTAAATCGTCATCGGAGAAGGCAATGGCACCCCACTCCAGTACTCTTGCCTGGAAAATCCCATGGACGGAGGAGCCTGGTGGGCTGCAGTCCATGGGGTCGCTGAGTCGGACACGACTGAGCGACTTCACTTTCACTTCTCACTTTCATGCATTGGAGAAGGAAATGGCAACCCACTCCAGTGTTCTTGCCTGGAGAATCCCAGGGACGGGGAAGCCTGGTGGGCTACCGTCTATGGGGTCACACAGAGTTGGACACGACTGAAGTGACTTAGCAGCAGCAGCAGTAAATCGTCATACTAGAACTATAAACAACTAAGAGAATGATTTTTCTTTCTTTTCTGTCCTTAGATTCCTTGTTTTTTTTTTTTTTTTTTTAAACTGTTTCTTCTTTTTTTTTCTTTCTTAAATTATTTTTCCAGGAAAACAATACATGTACTCAAAGATAAAATTCTGGGGAAAAAAATCCACTCCAAATCACAACAGTATGAAAAATGACCCACTCCTTTGGATGCCTTCCTACATGCTAGCCATTGCCATGTGGAAACAAGCTATCCACCGTCTATGCCTCTGCCCTGTTGAAGGTGTACGCAAGTATCTGTGGAAGAATGAATTCTGACAATGAGGAGCCAAAAGTATGAATCCTATAGCCTGAGGCTTCATATGCTTTCATGAATCAATGGAGGCAACAGATGTTAATACTCCAAATATTCGTATCTGTGGGTCCTCTCTTATTTGACTCACAGGTGGCCTTCTCTTTTCCGAGTTTTTCCTCTCCAATTTTTCTAGTTCTTTGTCTGCTAACCTGCCTCCACAACTCAAGCTGTTCGTTGGACACTGCTGTCTCCAGTGAGAGAAGCTAGAACTGAGAGTATTTCTCTGGGCCAGATACCTCAGTGGTGGTTCACAGGCAATTGCTGAAGCCAACTGGACGTTCTTTGCACTAGACATTCATCATCGGTGCCACCTACCTCAGAGTGGGAAGTAGCACTCTGTCTTTCTGTATTACATTTCATCAAGGGCTGTTCCCCAGTGCAACAGCCTAGAGGCCAAAGCAGCGTAGCCCTTCTAATCCATGACAGGGTCTATCCCAAGGGCCTTCCAATGTCAAGCAGATGGCTGAGTCATGAGCTCTGCTGATTCCAACATGCTGGGCAAGAGCTCACAGTCCACTCTAAGCTAGGCCTTGACCCTGGGCATGCTTTGTCTCTCAGACTCCTTTTACGGTGAGCCCTTTCTCAAGGACTACACTTCTGCTTTCAGTCCCGCTTTTCCTGAGAGATCCCAAGTGTGTCTGACGTTTTACCATTTTTGAAATATAATTGTAAGCAGTGGCCTGGTGTGGCCTTCTCACAGGCTTGGTTTCAATTCGATTCAATCTCATCTGTAACCCAGGGCAAATCACTATCTCGAAGCCTAAGTTTCTGTTTATGAGAACAAGAGGATTATTTTTCTCATGGCATTGCTGCAAAGTTCAAATGCAGTGCATTTTACTTCTAACACCATCTCTAGCATATTCTAAATACCAAATTTTACATTCTTTTTAATCCTAGAAGCTTCCCAAATGTAAAAGAAAATCAGTGATGCATGAGTGTGTAAGAAGAAAACAGGGCCGTTTCTGATCCTTTTTATCAAAAAAATTTGGAGCTATGTATCTGCCCAGACAATACGCCTGAGATATACTATCATATTGGCTTCCCTTGTAGCTCAGCTGGCAAAGATCTGCCTGCAATGCAGGAGACCCGGGTTCGATCCCTGGGTTGGGAAGATCCCCAGTAGAAGGAAATGGCAACCCACCCCAGTGTTCTTGCCTGGACAATCTCATGAACGGAGGAGCCTGGCGGGCTACAGTCCATGGGGTTGCAAGAGTTGCATATGACTTGGCGACTAAACCACCACCAGTATGCCCTCATAATATCAAAATAGCACAAGTTACAAACCACTTTCAATATTTGAGTGAGTTTCAGCTTCAGCATCATTCCTTCCAAAGAAATCCCAGGGCTGATCTCCTTCAGAATGGACTGGTTGGATCTCCTTGCAGTCCAAGGGACTCTCAAGAGTCTTCTCCAACACCACACTTCAAAAGCAGCAATTCTTTGGCGTTCAGCCTTCTTCACAGTCCAACTCTCACATCCATACATGACCACAGGAAAAACCATAGCCTTGACTAGACGGCCCTTAGTCAGCAAAGTAATGTCTCTGCTTTTGAATATGCTAACTAGGTTGGACATAACTTTTCTGGCATTAGTAGGTGGATTTTTCATCACTGAGCCACGAGTGAAACCTTAAATAAACCTTGAAAGTGAAAGTGAAAGTGTAGTTGCTCAGTTGTGTCCGACTGTTTGTGACCCCATGAACTGTAGCCCATCAGTCTCCTCTGTCCATTCAATTCTCCAGGCAAGAATATTGGAGGAGGTTGCTGTTTCCTTCTCCTTAAGTATAGCAGTATATTTAAACTTATCTATTGACCATTGTCTTTTAAAAAGTCTATTGAAAGAGTACATACTCACAAAAATTAAGAAAACGTTAACAATAATAATTAAATATGTGAATCCACTAAAAACAGTCTCCATTCCTTCACAACATGGGTGCATATAAACATGTATAAACATACACCCACACTTGCACTAACTTCCATCACATACACATGATATATTCTTCAAGAAATGTTAATTAGGCTTCCAAGAAAACATAGCAACATCTTTTAACAGTTGCTATTAAATTATTAGTAACATTAGTGTTGTAAATGATTGTGACTGAGAAACCTACTGGAACTTGGAATAAAACAACTCTGTTCCACCTATACTTTCTTGTTTGGACATTATAACATCTGGAACATCTGGCTTATTTACACCCATTTAACAGATTTCTTTCTGTGCACAATTTTTTGATTTATCATAAATTCTTAAAATAATTAAGACCAAAAAAGCCCAGTAACTCTAGAAACTGACAACAAAAAGTAAGAAAGTAAAATAAGTAAGAAAAAGGATCACCACGCCAAAACATACAGGCCACACAGTCCGTCACACTGACTGAAAACCTCCAGTGAATATAGAACAATGACGTTTTGAAAACATGTAAAGTATCAGGCAAGCTATGGCGACCCCAGTGGAAAGAGCTGCCATCATCAGAAAGGGGGTAGACCTTCTTAAGTGTAAGGCTTTAGCAGTCATTTTATAACTGGTCTCCCAAATGAGAAAGTCAGTCATCTAAGCCAAGCAAAGTCTGATCCCACTGTCTAGAAAAAAAATTTTTTTTTCCAAAAATGAAGGTTTCCAGTTTTTAACATAAAAAGCATTATAAATCTTATTATATATTTTCCTTTAGTCCTGTACTGACTGATATTTGAATTGCACTGCCTGATCCTTCAGTACCGTCAAAATAAATAATAGTTTATCCTTAATAGTGGCCAATATCACTTCTGCACAATTTAACCAACTGCTACAAAACACACACTGGTTTCTATGTTGGACTCTTACTGTGTAAAACCTATTCCACTCTGGAAACAGAAGTTTAAGAGATGTTCTTAAATATGAACTTTGCATTTCCTATCAAGGTATTTTTAACAGTGTTCCAGTGTATATTAGCATTTTTCTAGCTCAACGACCTGAAAGTAAGCTCTCATAATATTCGCCCAGTTAATAATTCTCTACAGAAATATATGTTATTTCCTTCCAATACAACCACAGGAAAATATTTATGCAGCGTTGCATTTTAAAATGCTCTCGATTGATTTCTCCACAGAGCTTGCTTGTCACAGCGCTTTGTTAACCTACCCAGTACAGTACAGTGTATCAGACAACTTCGCCTTGCATTGTCAATTAGGGAAAAAAATAATAATAACGAAAATAGTTTGCCTTCCAAATTCTTAGCTGCCCCAACACTGAAAGGCAATGATGTGTAGAAAAGAAAAACCCTCATAACTCCTTGCCTGATAAATGAGTAGGGAGAATTTGACAGATCAGAACGAGATGAAGCAGCCTAAAACATTTGGCACCATGTGTGTCTGGCATACAGAGACTGCCTGTCAAATGCCTATGACTCCATACAGCAGCTAGGGACCCTATGGAGCAGCAGATGGGCCATTAAGGTAGTATTAATGTAGATGCCATCAGTTTTCAGTTCTGACTGGGACATACTCTTTAGAACTATGAGCAGCTGCTGCCATTTATTGTGACAGCTTCCTGCTAACTTTTGCCAACTGGCACAATCTGACTCTTTGTACCTGAGCTATTAAATGTGTGACTTCCACCATTTTATTCCTCCAGAGAACACTTTTAATAATCCTCTAAAGAAAGAATGAAGCATTTATCACCAAAGTGAATATACATACCATGCCGTTCTATTGTATTAGACTCCTGCCCAGTGTACTTCATAGACCTTATATTAATACACTTTTATTAAAACCACACATAGCTCTTTTCATATGTATGGGAACATTCAATTGAAAATGATCACTCACATTAAATCTAAATCTTTAATATTGATGTACTTAACCATGAAGTAACTGGAACCTTTTATCTTTTGAAATACTGTTTTCTTTGATGAGAAAATTTTTCAAAAAACTGTGACACGTGAAACATAGCAATAAATTAACAAACCAAAAGTAAGTTATTCCGTGGCTCTCTAAATATAGGTAAATATTTTCATCTCAAAAGGTTCAGATGCACCTGGTGGCTTATTTAATATGTGCAAGAAATTTTAGGTGTATGAATGGATTTAAATGCTCTATATCTGAATAACATCTCTACTACAGATCATGAACAATGCATTATAAAGGATGATAATTGTGTATTTATCACCTGCAGAATAATTTCAACAGAATACTCAACCAAACGGTTGGCAGAAGCAGCACTCTGCTGCCTGCCTTTCACCCAGCTAGACTTCGAGGGATACACTGCATCATTTTTTATTATGTCGAACAAGAAAGCTCACATTACAGCACAGCATACGGTTTGTCAGACAATAAAAACTGCAGCAAGTCATTATAAAAATGGCTGGCAGACATATTCATTATGCTGAGCTAACGTCTTTTCTGCTTCAAACATCTCTACAATCTGACCAGTAATCTATGTATGAGATTTCTAAACAGCTCTAACCCATTCAGTATTATGCTTCATCGGAAGGTCTGTTTGTGTATTTATACATGTGGTCACACACACACACACACACACACACACAAACACTGAATCTCAAGGCAGTTAAACTTTCTAAATTCATTGAGATATGTGGAATAATGAAAATTACTCTATCAGAAAGTATAATAAAGGGAACTTTGAAATATGATATTAATACAGCTTTTGAAATGCTTAAAGTGTGTGAAAGACATAACAGAAAAATGCCACTTAAAAGGCTCCATATTAACATGTAAAGGGGAAATATGTTAAATAATGATCTAGAGCACCTAGACCAAAGATTAGTTAGAGGAATAGCGCCTAGATGTCAAGGCACTCTCAGTGACTCTCACACCTCTTTTTCCTGAACAAACCTGTGAAATCTGACAGAATTTCAAAAGTTTCCTTTACTACCAATGACTGAGTGAGTGTGTGTTTTCACATACATTCATTTGCCTTTGCATATTATTTCTAAAGGAGCTGAAAGGTATTTACTTCTGGAAAACTTCAAAGAGCTAAACATTATATTATGGAAATGGAACTAAAGAGTAATATTACTGAAAGTGAGCATGATTTATGAGTTCAAAGGAAACTATTTATGTTAAAATCTAGAGCTTGACTGTAAAACTAACACTTTAAATTTTTGACTTATTACACTAATCTTAGTAGATGATATGTTGGTCTACTAAAAAATTACATGTTTTATTGTTGTTGCTGTTTAACATTGTATCTCAGACGGTAAAGACTTTGCTTACCATACAGGAGACCCAGGTTCAGTCCTGCGCTGGGAAGATCCCCTAGAGAAGCGAATGGCAACCCACTCCAGTATTCTCGCCTGGAGAATTCTGTGGACAAAGACTACAGTCCATGGGGTCACAAAGAGTGGGACAAGATAGAGCAACTGACACTTTTGCTTTCACTTTAACACATAAGTTCCCAAATGGTACTTTTTCACTTTACCTAAGAGTGCTGAAATCATATGACAACATGAACTTGATTTGAATATTTAACTAGCAGTGGCGTATATGATGAAGTTATCCTACAGTAGCTAACTTGGATCAGCCTTTTATAAGTTAACCAAAAGCACTTTACCTAGCTCTGTATAAACTTGGCAAAATCTAACATGATTTTTGAAAATTCTCCAATATTTACTTTGACTTGGTATCAAGCTAGTGATGCCACTGTATGGTAAACATTTTGAAAATAATCTAATAATATTTAAAAAAAAATCAAAACATGAGCATTGCTTACATCTAGCACCTGTAGCAAGGTTCCCTCAGAGGGGTATTTCACTGAGCTTTTGCAGAGAGGGGTGCTCTGTTTCTTCATGTAGAAGCCAAAGCCCAAGAAATGAAACTACCACGATGTCTCTGTTGAAAGAAAATGAATAGATCCATGCTGATCAGTGAATCTGGAGGGCAATCCTTTTCAGAGGAATTGAGAGTTTTACAATACTGATATAATAAATCTGGAAACAATCCCAGAGAATTACAGTATACTTGTATTTCAAAGGAAAACTAAATTCAGAAAAAGCTTCAGTAAGTTTACATCACTGGCCATATTTGAATGCTTTGGAGTGGTAATTTTGTATTTTAGAAGGCATGTCTTACATATGTTATTTTTAAGGAAAAATCTAAGAATATTTTTACAAAAGCAAAGGACAAAAAGACTGTCTATTGGAATAAATTATAACATAATTCTTTGTAAGATATAATTCTAAATCATAAAATGATGTCTGGATAAGAAATTCTATTTGTTGTCATCAGGATCAGAAAATATGCTGATATTTTCAAGAGTCATGATTTAAATGTTTGTTGAAGAACTAAGAATAAGCAACATTACCTTTCACTTCCTATCAGTTAAGGATAGTTTTGTAAATCATTGCAGAATCATATGCAGTAAGGCTATAACATCAATGAATATATGTAATGTCAAGGATTTTCATCAATAAAGTGTTTCACACACAACAGTGAAAATGTTTCACTAAAAATATATGCAAAGAATAGAATCTTTGAAACTCTGAGGCATCTTCCTATAGAGGAATCACTTGTATTTCTAACCTGGTTCAAACGGCTATTGTCACTATTATCTGAATGGGAATATTTTAGTGAAATATGAAAAGCATGTAATGAGGTAAAGGCTTTAAAGAGAGAATATGCTTTAATATTTATCATTTTATTAGAAATGAATCTCTATTGTGACCTTTTTTTTTAAAGTTAGTAGGTATGGACTTCATTAACAGTCTTGAAAAATGAATTTAGCCCCTTATGTTTTGGATTTATAATCTATAGAACAGGAAAACTTCACTGCTCATTTTAGATGTTTGTAATAAGATTACATGGTATTTTAATATAAAATGTGGCAAAGGACCAATAATATCAATAATAAGTACCAAAATCATGGAC
>SJYT01079245.1:620649-666830 GCA_006410635.1 Cephalophus harveyi | reverse complement strand
CAAAATCATGGACTATATCTAAAATTTCACCCAATCCATAACTAGGTATTATTGATTTAAGAAAACATGCCCAAAGATAGATTTTTTAAATATCTATTTTTCTTTATCAGTCCACATGTTTTATGCATTTCAAAAGCATATCAGTATCCTTTGTGATTCAGCTAAAGTAAACAAAAATAAGTGGAACAGTGACAGCTAAATTATTAGAGACTTAGTTGGCTGGGATACTACACTCTAAAGTACAAAAGTTTCCACTGGTAGTGATTTCTCAGAAAAATTAATAGGGTTACAATGCTTGTCTCCTCTTTTGCCTTTTAAACCTTCAAGGATATAGTTTATCTAGAAAGGTGTTATCAAAATCAACTGAAACTTTAAGTTAAAGCAAAATTATACCCATTTGCATGTTCTTACTTAGTTCTTCACTTTAATCAGATAAACACAGAAGTGAAAACTGCCTCTACACACATAAAGGAATTTAAGTTATAATACTGATTTCCTTTGAATTTGAAAATAAACTCTTGGACTTTGAGTCATTTTTCTTCTTCAGAAACAACCACAAACATCCAAGCACCATATTCAGATGAAATTGAGATTCACCCCAATCATTTTTCTCCAAACTATGTCTTCCCACTCTTTCATACTTCTACTTATAGCTTAAGCCCTCTTGAAACCTTTACAAGCCATCTTAATTTGTCTTTCTTCAAGTTATAATTTGGTTATGTAGAGAAAAACTTTATTTAGCTAGAATCACTCTAGTCTTCCTCATAACTCCAAAATTGGGGTTATTAGGAAGAAATAAATAAGCAAACAAGAAATAAAAAAAGGCAAATTTGTAAAGCCTAAACTAAGTAATGATATAAATTGTCTACTTGAGGAGTGTTCATTGCCTTGAATGAAAATTCTCCGCTTCTCTCCACTTCATATTTTCCTTTGTAAAATGAAGTCTAGTTGTACCAAAGTGTCTGAAGCACAGAAGCAGGGGGAAGTCAGGCCTTCAGATAAATTATCTATGGTCTCCTCCAGACTCCAAGGTTATAGACATGCTTCTCACACAGCAGGCTGTGGAGGGGGAACACCCCGATGGTACAACCTAACCTAACCTCTTAGTCTCTTTAAGAAGTGGCAGTTTCCTACATGATTTAGGCCTCATTGAGGTTCATGCTAGTGTCAGTTAATCATAAACATTTGAATATGTAGCCATCCTGCAGCGAGGTCCCTCTGGGGACCTCTAGATTGGTTCACTTTCTTATGTTAACAACGTTGCATAAAAACACCTCCTCTGCGTTTTAGTGACCTACAAATATGAATTTCTTTTTCTTGCACTAAGGTTTGTGGTTTGGCTTGAATGACTCTACTTTAAGCTCCAGGATCTGTTCAGGTCTTTTTCATGTATTTTTTTATTTTGAGAATAGTCACTACCCACATTAGGGTCTTTTCATGAGTCACCGAAGAACAAGAAGGACCAATAGAAACGTGATGTTTCCTAAAAACATGGCACAACCTAGAATGCTGTCACTTCTGCCTGGCATCTATGCTGTCACTTGAGCCTGGTGGGATACCATCAGTGGGGTCACAAAGAGCAGGACACAACTGAGCAACTAACACACTACATACCACAAAGAAGAAATTTCTATTATATCATATCCTCTGCCTTTGGTACTTCAACTCCCTGCGGAACACTAAATGTAAATAAGGATATTTTCTTACATATCACTAGCATTCCAAGATGCAAATCTTTCAAGATCAAAGGCTAAACAAGGGGGAAAAAAGAGGGAATTTGGAAATTTTTCCCTCAAGGCAATTACTTTGTTTGCAAAAGTTGGGTACCAAATTTGTAATTCTACTTTTGAATATCAGAAGCTGAATATCAACTAAGTCTGTCCCATTATATTCCCTTATAACACACACACATCTATTTTGTTTTAGACTTTGATGGCTAGGGAGAAGCTTATGTTTTCTAGAGAGCTAGAGATAAAAGCACATTAAGTGTTTTTGTACTGCCATTATGTATACAAGCTTATATCTTCCTTTTCTTTTTCAAGTGTCAACTCCTTGACAGTAGAATATGTTGTATGTAGTCCCCCCCCCCGCCCCGGCCCTTGGAAATAATTAGAATAACAATTAGGAAAAAAATACATTTATGACATAAGCAATGCAATAAGAATTGTTGTCTTGGGAGTCTGATTCCCGGTAAAGAAATACCGATTGAAAGAGCAGTCACACCCTCATTTGAGAATAGGCTGTACACAGGGAGAAAGGATAAGGAGGATGGAGCAATGATTCTAGGAGCTCAGCTAAGGCAATGCATAGGAAAGAACAGAATCAGTGTGCTCAGAGGAGACATGTTTTCAAAAGTGAATAAATAAAAATAAAATGAAACATCTTAATCCATATTTGCAACTGTGAACTCACATATATTAAAAAGAGATAGCATAGTGAAAATATACCTTTTGACAGTGAATACATGTTATTATCCATTTGTCTAAACCATACTCTGTATAACCTACAGAGAACGCTAATGTAAACTATGGATATTGTATATGTCAATGTAGGTTTGTCGTCCTTTGTAATAAATGCATCACTTCGTTCTAAAAGAGAAAACAGTCTTGAGAAAGAGAAAGAGAGATTTTGTCCTTAAAACAAAGTTCAAAAAAAAAAAAAAAACAGCCTTACCCATTAGTCTAAGGATCTATAAATGATAGGTTCTGCTTTGTATTCTTCAACATTCAAAATTTGGGGCTTGTTTTGAAGGGAGATAATTATGTAGTGATCTTTAGAGAGCACACTCAATTTCTCTGGTTATAAAAAGCGTAATTCTGGGAAGCTGTACCAAGAGAGAACAGCTTGATCTGGTTTATAATAATATGTATGAGTGAAGTACAAAGTAATTTTGTTAGGGGAAGAATATTTTTAAAACACACCTGCAAGAATAACCAAAATATTTCATTATGTCACCTTTTAATGACTAGGACTTAGTTTTATTTGGCATATTTTACTTCAGCTCAATCTACTTTCATTTCCATTTCCATTTCAGGTTAGGGTATAATGTGTATACTATGCATTATATGTGATGCTGGTAACATTTTGCTAATAATTAAGCTCAAAAATGCCTCTTGATAATTAATTATATTTTGATATTGTGAATTAAGTATAAATATTACCGATTTCACAACAGATAATTGTGTTTTCTTCATGATTTGCCATCCTATATTCTCTTTTTAGAAACAAGGAAATATCACTGTTTCCAGACCACAGGCCATCTCATAGTGCCTATGATATACTGGCTGTTGAAAGATTTTCCCTCAAGTAAGAAGCACATCGTCTTTTTTAAAATGGATTGTTTTGAAATACTCAAAAATACCCATGGTACTAAAATATGAATATGAGTTAAATCAGTTTTACATTTTAAATCCAAGTATTTTTAAAGTTATTTTTAACACTTCAAATTTTTTGGCACCTCGTTCATACTGATGACATTGAATTTCAGATAAAAACTGCTCTCTTAAAAAAGAGACCAAAACTTAAGGACAAGGCAGCAATCAATCTTAAAACTTATTTTTTGCTTGTTTCCAAATAAGAAAAAAATTACCATAAACTGCAATATCTTTAGTGATGTATACTCCAGAAAAAACTCTCCAGAATTTTATCAGGAAGTAAATGGATGTAGGTCTCTAAATAGTCATGTCTTTAATGATAGAACTTGTTGTTCTCTGTGAGGAAGAAGGCTTCTAAATTTTAGGATTTTTTCTCTCTCCCTACTAGTCTATTCTTAATATGTAATGAAAATTTATTATAGATTCTTATAGGGTTTTTTAGGGTCATATCACTGCTTTGCCAATTTATTAATAACAAAAGACAAAAGTCATGCTTCATTGGGCATTTGTTATATGCTAGACAAACTGGCAATTTCTTCACATAGCTTATCTACTGGGTTGGCCAAAAAGCTTGTTTGGGTTTCTCTGTAAAATGTTATAGAAAAACCTGAACAAAATTTTTGGCCAACCCAGTACTTTAATCCTCATGAAGATCTTATGAGATAAGTAAGCAAAAAAAAAATAGATTCATTATGTCACTATAGATCTAGCAGATAGATCGTTTTGAATTTTGAATTTCATTCTTTCCAAATGTCTTCATGATGTTGAAAAGTCAATATGAGAGTGGTGAAGGGGTGGGAATGTGAGGGCAGGTATGGAGGGAGGAAAGAAAAAGAAAGTACCAAGAAAACAATAACACTAGTGTTAGGAGACATTTAAACTCAATGTGATCTTGGTGAAAAAGACTTCTGCCTTCCCTGCTAACACTTGGGCCGTTAGATCACCAACAGATATGGATGGAGCTCAACATCATTGTCTAGATTTCCTTCTATAAAAGCATTAGGTATTTTATGCAAAATGCTGCTTTCTCCAGTTTGTAATGTGTGTGTATGTGTGTGTGTAATAAAAAATTAAAAAACAATGTTTTCACTCTTCTCATCAGAAATTCAAAGGGATACAATTCTATAATTAATGGAAAAACAGGATCTCTATCCTGAT
Source organism: Cephalophus harveyi (assembly GCA_006410635.1). Classification (NCBI taxonomy): domain Eukaryota; kingdom Metazoa; phylum Chordata; class Mammalia; order Artiodactyla; family Bovidae; genus Cephalophus; species Cephalophus harveyi. The sequence goes on along the minus strand of SJYT01079245.1, from coordinate 662,298 downwards.
TTAAAACAAAGTCCAAATAAGGAATTTGACCTTATGTGTGCTGTGCTTAATCGCTCAGTCGTGTTCAACTCTGTGACCCCATGGACTGCAGCCCACAAGGCTCGTCTGTCCATGAGGATTCTCCAGGTAATAACACTGGAGTGGGTTGCCATGCTCTTCTCCAGGGGATCTCCCCAACTCAGGGATCGAATCCAGGTCTCCTGCATTGCAGGATGATTCTTTACCAACTGAGCCACCAGGGAAGCAACCTTATATATACATCTCAAATATGTGTGTGTGTATATACATATATATATATATACACACACACACACTATGTGTGTATATATATATATATACACACACACACACACATATATATATGTTGTATATATACGAAGAGTTGACTCATTGGAAAAGACTCTGATGCCGGGAGGGACTGGGGGCAGGAGGAGAAGGGGACGACAGAGGATGAGATGGCTGGATGGCATCATGGACTCGATGGACGTGAGTGTGAGTGAACTCCAGGAGTTGGTGATGAACAGGGAGGCCTGGCGTGCTGTGATTCATGGGGTCGCAAAGAGTTGGACACGACTGAGCAACTGAACTGAACTGATATATATATATAGCCAATATACACATATATGTATATTATATACATAAACATGGGCAAATTATGAAAGATGGTGAGGGACAGGGAGGCCAGGTGTGCTGCAGTCCATGGGGTCACAAAGAGTCAGACATGACTGGGTGACTGAACAGAACGGAACAGATACATATCAAAACCTTAACAATCCTCATGCCCTTTCAGGCAGTAACTAAATTTTTCAAAATTTAAAATTCTTTAAAAAGATGCCAAAATCATACAGTTTTAAACAAAAAAAAATATTTAGTGTACAGTAAAACACTGGCAAAAGGCTAAATGCTCATAATTGCAACCTTCTATATAGATATATATTTATATTTACTTGTATGTGCTATCTATGTGATAATAATACATACGTAAAAATTATATATAAAGACTTTTCAGAGTCTTAAATTCATATAGCATCATATAATATTAGAAGGAAAGCACAGGATTCTATATTGTGTCTGTCTCTTATACACATCTTTAAGGATAGTTTTGTAAATCATTGCAGAATCATATGCAGTAAGGTCTATATTGTGTAAAAATTCAGATGGTCTTTATTATATAAAATTTTAAAAAAGTAAGGTAAGAGACCAATACCAACATCTGGGAGTAGTTATCTCTGAATAATTGGATTATTTATTCTTCCCCTTGTGTTCTGTTTTTATTCAGTTACTCTTTGCATTTTCTACAATGAGAATTCATTATGTTTATTTTTTAAAACTAATGCATTTAAAGTTACAAACAGCTTATCTTACTATCCCATGTATACTTAATTAAACTAGATTTTTTAATTAAAAGATATTTTTCACTTTGAAGTTGATTATATCTTCTAAAATTATTTCACAAATTACTTGCTAATGTCACACATGCTTTTGCATTTTGTGAAAGTGATAGTTGCTCAGTTGTGTCCGACTCTTTGTGACCCCATGGACTGAAGACCCCCAGGCTCCTCCGTCTGTGGAATTCTCCAGGCAAGAATTCTGGAGTGGGTTGCCATTCCCTTCTCCAGGGGATCTTGCTGACCCCGGGATGGAACCTGCATCTCTTGCACCTCCTGCATTGCAGGCAGATTTTTACCGTCTGAGCCCACAGAGAAGTCCTTTTGTATTTCAGATTCTACTTTAACAAATTTGAAAATCATTTAATGAAAATAAATTTTAATAACTGAATTTATTCAAGACATAAGAAAAAACTTAGGACAATATTAAAGAAGACTAAATATGACAGAAATATATTCAAATAGCTATTATAAATGAAAGAATTGCCTTAAAAGTGTTCAAAAATTCTTAAGTAATATCTATACTGAGACTTAGCATTACTAAGTGCTCTATTACACCATTATAGTAAATTTCATTAGAAGAATACATGTTTGGTTCATTTTGGATACTTGATACGTCTTAAACTTTGAGTCCAAAGAAGAGGGGTCTATGAAGAGAGGAGTAGATTTTTGAACTTGAATGTTGGGAGTTAAGCTGCCTTACCTTTTATATAGTGTATTATGTTTTCAGAGCTCTTTCAATATACTATTCTTACAACACCACTGTGAGATACACAGGCCAAATATTTAATGAATTTGAGGGGTTTTGTGGCTTTCTCAGCCAATAGGTCCCAAACCTACGAATAGAGGCCAAATCTTATAGTCCTGTATTTTCTAAATGTAACATCTTTTTTCTTTCTAAAGACAGCTCTTTAAATCCAGGTGAGGGAAAGCTTTTAGGCAATAGGATCTCACTACATGAGTCAAGTTATGTAACATGACTGACTTTCTTTGTCTAAATACAGAATAAAAGATTAAAACTGGAATTTATATGCACGTGCTTGTCTGTTTCCTCTAGTTCCTATTTCATATCACACGGTTCGCATTATTACAGTGCAAGGTGCCTAAAGTGTGTTTCTCAGTTGTTCCCAGGATGTGGAAACTAACAATAGTTTCCTTGTCTTTATTCAGCCATGGGAAAATATTAACTAATATTTTGCCTCAGAAATCTCAATCAACATTTTACTCAGGCACTTCTAACATGCAAATACATGAAAATAATCTAAAAGGAGCAGGCGCTGTACTCAAAGGGTATTTTACAAAATCTATTTCTGGCCTTATGAATAATGTATGCTGTATTCATACAAAAGTAAGGATACTAACGTGACTGACTTTAGTCAGACTAGCCAGCCTTCCTCCTGCTGCAAAGAGGTCTGAGTTTTGTTTTGTGTATGCCCATTAAGACATTTCAATGAAATACCCATCACATGTGTTGTGGAGTAAAATAAACTGAGCTACAGACAAAGCAGACACAAGAGCAATGGTGCTTCTGAAGTTTGTGAACAAGCAGGAGATGTCAGTCTCTGCAAGTGTAGGACTTGTATTTATCAGCTTAATAAATTTCTAAATGCTTTATGACTCCAGTGATTAGGCATTAGAGCTAATTACTCTGAGTATTTTTTTTCTTCAAGGCTTACTTCCTACTTTGCCTCATTCAACTGAAACAATTAGATTCACCAAGAGAAATGGGTAATGTCTTTTCAAACCATATTTCCCATAACAGTCTCCTGCAGCAAATCATTAAATCGTCAACAGATGCATTTTGTTTCAGTCTATACAACTTCGAATAGTCGTTCTGAAGGGCAAAAGTAGCTTATTTTCTTTTCCCCTTTGCTATCAAATATCTTCTCATGCCCCAGTTAGACAGACAGGTTATTAAAGAAATCACTCTGCTCTTGTGCAACTTGCATACTAGCTTCTGTTTCTACTGTCGATCATTGATATCAAATGTCATGAAAGGTCTTGGGGTAAGTAAGAAAGATTCAAAGTTCACTTTGTGAACAAGGAAATGACTGATTGTTGATACATGCAGTAAAGGAACCCTTGCTGTTAGTAAGGAGGAGCACCCCACAACTGGATCACCTAAGAAACTATATGTTCCAGAACTGACAAATTATTGGGAACCCCCCCCAACTGCCTTTTGTTTCATCCCCCAAATATAAAGCAAGTATACTTTAGTGACATGATTTTTTTCCTGGCACCTTTCCATAGCCAATTCCATTCATGCAGAAAAAGGATAAAATTCCATCATTCGAGCATGACATCTCAAAATTCAAACTTAATGAGAGCTTTGGCAGCTTCTGTCGAAGGCAGACAGTGATTAACAAAACACTTCAGAGTACAAGGCACAGCAGTGCTCAAAGAAAACAGTGATGATCTCCACTTAATTGTAGAAAAGCCCAAAGCATCTGCCAGCCGAGGAGAGCTGGAGCCATAAGGAGCTATTGCTCAGATAGGCTGTCATCTCCAGAGATCAACAACCATATGCTCAGCTCAAGCACAAACTCCAAAGAAGTTAATTTTCTGACAAAATACAGGGATAAATATGACATTCAAACAAGTGTGCTCACCCATCCTGAACACACGTTCATCTGCACGCATCAGATTTATGCATCGTTTAAACACAAGCAAATATAATTTGTTTGGAACACAAACATTGCTGCATGGGTACAGGTATAATTAATCTTTGTCTGCTCCACAGGTTCTTGTTCTTCTGGTTAACCACACTTTCAACAAACTTTTGATGAATGGAAAAGTCACTTGTTGCTTCATACCGTAACACATACCACACTTGTTCAGGCTCTTGAAATCAATGCAATTTTTAAACACAAGATGAAAAATAAGCCTATGATTGCTATGACACATAGAGAGAGATCTACCTGTCTACCATTCATCTATCTATCTATTTATCTATCTATGAAAGCAAAGCTAAGATCTTAACATTCTGAGATATACTGTTTTGCATCTTCTTCTCTCTCTTTCTCTCTCTTCCTAAAATCAAAACTGAGATCTTGGCAAAATATTTCTGGGATACCACTTTGCCAATAAAACCAAAGGTATCCCCCTGATAGTTAAAAAAAAGAGGTTGCATTCTAAGAAGGAAGAAAATCCACATTCTCCCATCATTGAGAGATGGAGATTCTTCTTGAGGTAATACTTCCTCAGAAAATGCAACACGTAGCATCAGATAGACTAGACTCAGCAGACCACCAACTGTGCACTAATGCCCTTTGACAAAAAAAAAATCCAATTTCCCGTTTGTTTGTGTCATCAGCATCTTCCAAGGCTACACTGAAATTTAAGTGTTAGCTTTCTTTTCCTAATCGTAGCCACTCTCCTCATGTTGAGGTTATAGTGGAAAATGTCACAATGTCATGTCCTTGTATAAGCTTTGTTAGAGTTAATTTGCTATCTTGTAATTTTGATGTTACCGTGTATTTGTCATTTTCATATATATTAAAACATTTTTTCTGATAATAAAATTAGTTTATGCCTAAAATAATTTATAAAATTCAGGCAGGTACAAACAAGAAATTTTAAATCTTTAAAGCCACCATTATCAAAAACAAAACAAAAACTGGTTAATTTTGACAAATTTTTCTCAAATTTATATCCATGTATGTGGATATAAATATGTATGTGTAAGTAATATACATAAACATATATATAATGCTGAGATGTGGTTCACGGCTATGTTAAAGTCATAAAGTGTATTATAACTGGACTATATTATGTTTATCAAAATAAAAACAACTAATGTAATAAAATTACAGGAAAAAAACCCTAAGTGGAGACTTAGGGGTCTGTAAAAGATTTATATGAGACTCGTCAACAAAGAGATGGCAATTAAAGCCAGTAGACTAGATGAGCTTACCTGGACAATGGAAGCTGAATAAATGAGAAGCGGCCCAGTGATCTTATGGCTCTCTGGAACCAACCAAGGAAACTAAAAGAAGTAGCCACTAGGCAGGGCAACCAAGAACCTCATGTCTTGAAACCTAACTGGAGAAGCCTTTAAAAAGAAGAGGGTGATCAATTATGTCAAAAATGCTACTGCAAAGTCAAGCTGAAAAGAGATCAACACATTTTATACCATAGAGGTCACCATTGCCTATGACAGCTATTTCAGTGAACTGATAGGCGCAAAAGCCTGACTGAAGTGGGTTCAACAGAGTTTGAAAGGAAAATTCTTGATGATAAACATATGTAATTTTGGAGAAACTTATAAAGGAAAGTGGTTGGTTACAGAAATAAGGACTGTCTCTTATACACATCTAATATTTACAAATAATTTTAAGTGGAAAAATATAAGAATAATCATACTTTCATTTAGAATTGAAATGCTATAGATTTGGGGTAAAATATAGCTTTTACTTTACGAATGAGATAATAGAGGAAATAAAGTCTGTATAAATAAAAATAGAAAAGGCAACAAAAAGTAAAAGAATTACTTTTGACCCATAGGGACAGTTTATCCTTTAGGTCAAAAATATACATTGATTTAAGATTTTTATACACTTTTCAAGTCTGTCTGTCTTAAAGCATGCACACTCCACTCTTGAATAAATCTGTGAACATTCTGAACCTTTGATCGACTACAGTACCTTTTCTATCAGACTTCATAAAATAAACAAGTCTGTACCCACACTGCTTCTATTCCCTCACCACCCTCTTCCTGATAAGTTAATTGACTTCCATCCCCACAATTACCCCATAAAAACACTTTTCTAAACACTCCATTCATTTGTCTTGCTTAGTGTCTTTGGTTTATTTCTTTCTCTTTTACCCCTTTTCTTTGTATTTTCTTCTTCTTGAAACTATTTTCTACTCTGTCAAACACATTCTACCCCTTCCTGTGCCCCTCTTCTTCCTTCCCCTGAGAATGAGTTCTCTCTCCCTCTTCTCCATTCAAACTACCTTTTTTTAAAGACACAGCAAAACCAACATTGCTTCAAAAAGCCTTCTGTCGTGGTTGTGACTCTAAAGAATTCATAGCACACATTTGACATTGATAACATATCACCAACCAATACTGTTTTATGAACATATTTTAACTCTCATGATAAATTTTAAACTGCTTGAAGGGAGAAGGCAATGGCACCCCACTCCAGTACTCTTGCCTGGAAAATCCCATGGACAGAGGAGCCTGGTGGGCTGCAGTCCATGGGGTCACGAAGAGTCGGACACGACTGAGCGACTTCACTTTCACTTCTCACTTTCATGCTTTGGAGAAGGAACTGGCAACCCACTCCAGTGTTCTTGCCTGGAGAATCCCAAGGATGGGGGAGCCTGGTGGGCTGCTGTCCATGGGGTTGCACAGAGTCGGACACGACTGAAGCGACTTAGCAGTTAGCAGCAGCAGAAGGGAAAATGCCTGAGGATTTTATATTTAGGCATTTATTTGCCTATTATTTCATCCGTGTCAAAGAAGCCAACTATTGGCAGAGTCTAGCTATCTTATAAAGACCAGATGACTTTAATGTCTCTGTGAAGTCGTTCAGTCGTGTCCGACTCTTAGCGACCCCATGGACTGCAGCTTACCAGGCTCCTCCGTCCATGGGATTTTCCAGGCAAGAGTCCTGGAGTGGGGTGCCACTGCCTTCTCCACTAGTGTCTCTAAGTGCCTGTAATTAACACTGTCTCCTCTGCAGCCATTCCTACTCCTTTCCATGTCATACAATGTTTATTCTATCATTCTGACATTACCATGGGCATTCTCCCATGAAATACTAAATTTTAAAATAGCACACTGCCTAGAATGCAACACTCAATATTGATACTGCACCCTCTCTCTTGCTTCAATTCCCAACCCTTATTACTTCGTTTTCTGTAGAAAACTGCCATTTCTTGGCCTCTAAATATCCAACTTATCTTCCTGTTTGTGGGAATCTCTCTCCCACATTGCATTGAAGTTCTGCTCTAAGATGGCATAAGTGTTCCTAAAAATTACCATGCTATGCAAAATTATACAATAAAATCACTTAACTTACGGGGAAAGTAGAGCTAGGGACACAACTTCATCAATGACACATTAAAAAATTTTAAAACCTAACAAAAATAATAGCACAGTTTCATATATGTCATTACTAAGAAATTCATAAATACTATGATAAATATGGTATTTTACCTTGATAAACACCTGACATTTGCTCGAGTGAGTGATGGTAATGATACGGCAGGTGAGTTAGTGTGAAGTAGTGGGAGGAGGGTTATCTGAAGCTGGATAGAACATCTTAACACCAGATGTGGATAGCTATGACTCATAATACACACAACGTACTTGGGGATCTAGCAGACGTCTGAAGTTTGTTTATGGGCTGTCTCTTATACACATCTCAACCTTATATATACATCTCAAATATGTGTGTGTGTATATACATATATATATATATACACACACACACACTATGTGTGTATATATATATATATATCGTCTGAAGTTTGTTTATGGGTGGGTGGGTGGGTAGGTGGGTGTGTTTTGTGTATTCCTAAGTGGCTCTGGTCAACTGAGCAGTTTTCTGCATTCACCTAGTCTTTCTCACAATCATAACTAAAGAAACGTGAAATTTCATTATGCTCAATCAGTGCCCTGAGCTATCAACTGAAATTTGTGCTTTCAGAGGAAGGGTTATATCAGAAATGCATGCATTTACCACATTTATACGTGCATTTCTATCCCAATTTCTGAATACCCCAAATATTGCCAGCTCTGTATAAAACTCAGTACAAGAACAGGTTCTTCAAATGTTTTAGGTTTAATATAAATGTTTCTGTCATTTGGTCCTTATGAACCAGTGGGTTTACTGGTACTCCATACCTGTGATGGCTTGAGCTGTCATCTAGAGCTTATTACATACAAAAAATAGTCACAATATCTTAGGGTTTATAGCAACATCAAGTCTTCTTCTATAAATAGCTGATTGCTTTTTGAGACATGACTTGAAGTTTTCTACTCTTCTCTATTAAATAACAGATAATCATACTGTTATGATGGTAACACTACTGGTTAGTGTTATTTAAAGACAAACTCAACTGAATTCAACATCCATTGACTGTCAAGTGAAAGATTTACTTACTGAAAAGGCCAAATGGGCCTGAGATGCAAGTTTCACAAAAACTTGATTTATACACTCACATGACATGTTTCCATCAATTACTTAATCCATACTTACTTTTGGACTCAAAACTGGGATTAGTTACCTGAGGAGAAAAAAAAAACAAATTTTTTTTTTTGTGTACCCTAAGGACAAGCCAGGAAGAACAGAAAAGAAAATCGTATACAGGGTTGAACTATGCATGACACATCTCCTTGTCCTCTTTACCTAGAAAGAGAAATGCAATGAATTGGGAGATTGGGATTGACATATACACACCACTGATACTACGTGTAAAATAGGTAACTAATGAGAACCCATTGCATAGCACCAGGGCTTCCCTGGTGGCTCAGATGGTAAAGAATCTGCCTACAAGGCAAGATACCCAGGTTTGACCCATGGGTTGGAAAGATCCCCTGGAGAAGGAAATGGCAACCCACTCCAGTATTCTTGCCTGGAGAATCCCATGGAGAGAGGAGCTTGGGAGACTACAGTCCGTGGGGTTGCAGAGCTGGGCACGACTGAAGCAATTTAGCACACATGCATGACACAATAGGATTTAAGTGAATTGTGCTGGGCTCCCTGGTAGCTCAGATGGTAAAGAACCTGGGGGTTACAGTACACAGAGTCACAAAGAGTCAGACAAGACTGAGCAACTAACACTTTCACTTTCACTGTATAGCACAGGGGACTCTACTCAATGCTCTGTGGTGATCTAAATGGGAAGGAAGTCCAAAAAAAGGGAATTTATATATATATATATATATATACATATAATTTATTCACTTTGACGTACAGTAGAAATTAATGCAACATTTTAAAGCACCTGTACTCCAAAAAAAAAATTTTTTTTTAATTTGAAGATTAACAACAAACTGGTTTAAGAGAAGGTATCTATCTGGGTAGATCTGTTGAAATAGTTTCAGTGTGGAAAGATGTTTGTAACCTTGAATGCTCACATCCATTGTCACAAAAGTTCTCAATAATCAGGCAGATGATTATAATAATCATCCACCCTGTGGATGACATGTAGCCTCTTCTTCACAGTATCTCATTTAAGCCCAGTACTTTTACAATGGGCTAACAAACAAAGTGCTAGCATGGCAAAGATAGAGGCTAGATAGGAGCCCAGTTAAACATGTCCCCTTGTACCCAAATTGATATGGATACTATCACTGTTAAATATCAGGATGCCAATATGACAGATCAATATAAAATCAATATATACCTAGAATCAATCATCTAGTCATCTACTTCATAGTTTGCTCATTACACTAAACTATTTCCAGCAGAGATTCGGCTCACTGGGAAAGAAAAAAAAACTTTTCTGGACTTGGATTTTTCTTATCCACCTACCATATTTCTGCCAGCAAAATCATCTGGTTACTTATCAACAGGGAATCTACTTTAAAATTAAGGAAGCAGGAATCTACTTTATAATTAAGGAAACTTGATGCCTAAAAGTTCCATTGTTCTTACCATGCTGCTGCTGCTGCTACTAAGTTGCTTCAGTTGTGTCCAGCTCTGTGCAACCCCATAGACAGCAGCCCACCAGGCTCCCCTGTCCCTAGGATTCTCCAGGCCAGAACACTGGAGTGGGTTGCCATTTCCTTCTCCAGTGCATGAAAGTGAAAAGTTAAAGTGAAGTTGCTCAGTCGTGTCCGACTCTTAGCGACCCCATGGACTGCAGCCTACCAGGCTCCTCCGTCCATGGGATTTTCCAAGCAAGAATACTGGAGTGGGTTGCCATTGCCTTCTCCGGTTCTCACCATATCAGTTACCAAAATAGATGAACTTACAGAACTGAAGGATGGTCTAGCAAATGCAATGGTGTCAACTGGCAGATGATGCCTTGAGCCATTGAATCACTGTCCCACATGACGAAGTATTTGTTCTGAACCAGCAATAATATAGGAGAAAATGCAGTTGCTATTTACTGAGGTGGGACAGACTGCAGAATGAGGAAGTATAACAGAGTTTCAGGATTTGACACTTTGAACTTGCAGTGTCTATTAAGTATCAGTGTGGAAAAGCTATGAACTTTGAAAAGTCACGGCTATGTTAAAGTCATAAAGTGTATTATAACTGGACTATATTATGTTTATCAAAATAAAAACAACTAATGTAATAAAATTACAGGAAAAAAACCCTAAGTGGAGACTTAGGGGTCTATAAAAGATTTATATGAGACTCGTCAACAAAGAGATGGCAATTAAAGCCAGTAGACTAGATGAGCTTACCTGGACAATGGAAGCTGAATAAATGAGAAGCGGCCCAGTGATCTTATGGCTCTCTGGAACCAACCAAGGAAACTAAAAGAAGTAGCCACTAGGCAGGGCAACCAAGAACCTCATGTCTTGAAACCTAACTGGAGAAGCCTTTAAAAAGAAGAGGGTGATCAATTATGTCAAAAATGCTACTGCAAAGTCAAGCTGAAAAGAGATCAACACATTTTATACCATAGAGGTCACCATTGCCTATGACAGCTATTTCAGTGAACTGATAGGCGCAAAAGCCTGACTGAAGTGGGTTCAACAGAGTTTGAAAGGAAAATTCTTGATGATAAACATATGTAATTTTGGAGAAACTTATAAAGGAAAGTGGTTGGTTACAGAAATAAGGAAAACTTATTCCATGATTATCAAGGGAAAATAGAACACAGATACTACATATGCAAATGCATTAATACGCATGAGGACCTGTGGAAGTACTTAATACCTAATAATCAAGGTCATATTTTAAAGGTAGTTACTTTTTTGCACTGTCTGTTGATACACCTAATTTGTTTTACCCAAAATGCTAGTTTCTCTGAGTACCTTATAATAAAGCAATTCCATGGTCAAATAATTTTTAAAATTCTGTGTCAAACAAGGGTAAACAGCTTTCTTGATTGTAAGACTTCTCAGAGCATTTGATAACTTAATATACTTGTGAAATTTAAAAGAGGTTTAGAACATGAAAAGTATCCCATAGGTATCTAACAAGAGAATCCATTCCATTTTCCCCAAATATTTAAATGGCCTACTATTTTACATGATGTACCATTGGGAGAAAAACTTTTTAGATACTTCTCTGCCTAAATTTCTACTCTGAAAAGTCAAACAAGGATAGTCAAGTCCTCTATACTCTACTTGGCAGAGCTAATGGCATTTTCAAAGGCCATGCCATACTTTTAAAGATCTAGCATAGTTATTTTTCAGGGGAAAAAAAAATTCTACAGCCTCTTGAGGAATCAAATTAGGAATCTAATTTTAAGTATAGCCTTCTTTTCCTTAGCTAAATCCTCTGCATTTCAAGTTCAGTTGGCTTCTTACTCAAATATAATTTTGATACTTTAAGTATCTTGTCACACCCATAAAATTTGAAAGTTGGAATACAAATCACCTAATAACTTCAATTTTTTATTATCTCAATGAATTTTCATATAATATAATCTATTAAACCTTTTTGTTTGATAACAAATTAGCTAATTGTTTGTAATCAAATTATATCATATCTTACATAGAAAAAAACAAGTCAGCTACTATCTGGATATATAGTGTTGGAGGAAAATTTTTTTTTATTTTCCCTAAAAGAGAACAGTTATAGAACTCTTGGAAAAAGAATAGAAGGCGATGGCACCCCACTCCAGTACTCTTGCCTGGAAAATCCCATGGGCAGAGGAGCCTGGTAGGCTGCAGTCCATGGGGTCGCTAAAAGTCGGACACGACTGAGTGACTTCCTTTTCACTTTTCACTTTCATGCATTGGAGAAGGAAATGGCAACCCACTCCAGTGTTCTTGCCTGGAGAATCCCAGGGACGGGGGAGCCTGGTGGGCTACTGTCTGTGGGGTCACACAGAGTTGGACACGACTGAAGTGACTTAGCAGCAGCAACCTTGCCTTTTTTCATCAAAATAATGTCATTCATTAAGCAAGTACATGACAAACCTTATTTTTAAAAATTGAAAGTTATTTTTTCTCATATTTCTTCCAAGAATTTACCTTATTGTGCCAGTAAAGACCAGAAAGTTACTCTGCCTGTGTCCCTTGATTTTTTATACAGATAACCAAGAAGTGAGCAAATAGCAAATAAAAGATCATCACTTTTTTACATAATCATTTTTCCCTAGAATTATACACACATCTGTGGTCTGCCTTAACCACTGAAAATTGACATTTCCCATATCCTCGGGTTAGTGTGACATTAACTGAAGCATCACATTCTGCTAGTATCTCTTTCCCTTATTATTTTTATGCATTTTATGCTATTTTTAAAGACATGCTGTTGAACATGGCATGACTGAATATAAGTGAATCCAAATATCAAAACTTTTAACATGAATACAAATGTCAGATTGCAGACAAGCCCTCCCTGGTTGAATCGGATAACAGAGAACAGACCTCATGTCCAGGTAATGCTAGAATGCTAGCATTTTATCCTTATAAAAGAGCAAGCATAAATGCCATAAGCATAATTTGATATAAATTAAGGAAAACATAAATGTTTCAGGTTAATTTTGAAAATAAAGTAAAGCTTCAAATCTGTAAGATCCAGTATCAACCTCAATATGATATGAAGGAAAATTTTAACTTGCTTAACTAATTAAATTTAATTACCTGATAATCCCAGGTAACTTAACTATCAGTTTCAGATTGTTGCTGCTGCTGCTAAGTCACTTCAGTCGTGTCCAACTTTGTGCGACCCCGTAGACGGCTGCCCACTAGGCTCCCCCATCCCTGGGATTCTCCAGGCAAGAACACTGGAGTGGGTTGCCATTTCCTTCTCCAATGCATGAAAGTGAAAAGCGAAAGTGACATCGCTCAGTCATGTCTGACTCTTTAGCGACCCCACGGACTGCAGCCTACCAGGCTCCTCAGTCCGTGGGGTTTTCCAGGCAAGAGTACTGGAGTGGGGTGCCATTGCCTTCTCCATTCAGATTGTTAGTGACTAGTTTGAATGGGATGCCTTGAAAATAAAATAACATTTGTTCCTTTTGTTGTCGCGTTTTACATTCATTCTCCTTACAGAGTCAGCTCAGTCATGTCAACTCTTTGTGACCCCAACTCTTTGAGCCCACCAGGCTCCTCTGCCCATGGAATTTTTCAGGCAAGAAAACTAGAGTGGGTAGTCATTTCCTACTCCAGGGGATCTTCCCAACCAGGGATCAAACCCACATCTTCCACACTGGCAGGCGGATGCTTTACCTACCTCTAGAACCACCTGCGGAGAAAGCAATGGCACCCCATTCCATAACTCTTACCTGGAAAATACTATGGACGGAGGAGCCTGGTAGGCTGCAGTCCATGGGGTCGCTAAGACTCGGACAGGACTGAGTGACGTCACTTTCGCTTTTCACTTTCATGCATTGGAGAAAGAAATGGCAACCCACTCCAGTGTTCTTGTCTGAAGAATCCCAGGGACAGGGGAGCTTGGTGGGCTGCCGTCTATGGGGTCGCACAGAGTTGGACACGACTGAAGTGACTTAGCAGCAGCAGCACCACCTGGGAAGCCCTAGTGTGTACAGCCAAGTCATTTAGATTTTCAGTAATCCATTTCAAAAAGTGACCACAGGTGACAGGGAACCTCTGGAGACTCATCTTTTAAAATTTGTAGCTGAACAGTTGTTGAAGGAAATCACTGAAAGCTAGGTGACCGGGGTCTGGGACCTTTTGACACAACATATTTAGAGCATCAAACACAGGTGCATGCCAACCTGATTCTAATTATCCTGACGGCTAGAAAGAAATATCTTTTTACTTCATTACGGGCTAACCTCCATTTTGCCATTCAATTGAAAATAATAATACTTAATGTGAGCTATATAAAGCCTTATTTTGCCTTTGCAGCAGCCTGTGCTCTGAGCATTGTCAATCCATACTTCTTTTATTTGGGTGAATCACTTTCTCTTTGAGTCTGTGGAAGAACCCCAGCAGAGGGAAGGATACTTAGCAGAGTCGCAGTATATAAATAGCTCTGCTGAGAGCATTACAAAGGCTCTGTTGTGCTATCACACAGCAGAGCCAATAATATACAATATGAAAAATCCCTGCCAAGTGCACAGAGAATACAGACAACGTTCGCCGTTTCTCTGATCGGCTGTTTGTTATGTGTTGCAAGAGTTTATAGCCAGAGAGCGAGAAGAGTCTGCCACACCTCAAATTCTTTCTATTAGAACAATAACAATAGCAACATAAGCCATAAACATGCACACAAACATATGTATGATCTGAAAGACACAGAAGAGCATCAACATCAACAACAATAAAAAAAAAAAAAAACAGTGGATAGGAATGGAATTGAGATGCAAACATTTCTATAGAAGCAGAAATGGAATTTTCATGAAGCACCAAAGTCCTACATAATCATCCCTTGAAGATGTCTTCTGTTTTCTGGAAGCACAGCACTCCACAGACTTGTAAGTATTAAAACATCAGGATTTTTAAAGAAAAATCATACTCTAAAAGAGCACATATGAATTGACTACCTTCTTGAAAATGCTAAAACAAAGCCATTTATTCACCATGAAAAGTTAAATTTTATTTTCAGAAGATGGACTCTAAAATCAGCGACATTGATTTTTGTTTTCAAAATAAGGCTCAGATGTATAGCAAGAAAATAAGATTTACTTGGAGGCTACAACTTAACATTCTCTTAGACTTTACCTGCTATATTTGTTGGTGTGGTTGTCAAATACTCATTCTGGGCAGACTTGATTTTTGCTACTTTCAACAAACATTTTTAATTTTTATGAGAAAATTTTTCATGAAAATCATATTATATTTCAGTATAATAGCTTAAAATAACATTGCAGTCAGATACTGTAAAATTTTCTTGCCATCTCACCCAAATTTCTTCGTCTCCTTTACTATAACTCTTCTGTATTTTACTTCCTAGAGTCCTCTGATATTTCTTTCTTCTTCCATTTCTGTCTTTCTTTTTTCCAGCTACTTCTAAAATCATATTCTGGTTTTGATTTTATCTTTATTTTATATAAATCTACTTCTGAATTTCTCTCCTCTTCCTTGACTCCTCCACCACCAAAAAATTAGGCAGCAGTAGAAATTTTTTGCAATAATACTTTATAAATTTTCTCAAATTGTGGAGAACAAAAAGTTCAAGGTAAATCCCATCATATATTACATTCCAGTTCAAAATTCACCTGTACTGTGAAATTTCTCTCTCCTCAGGGGAAAATGTTTGTTTGTTTTCCTATCTGCTCCCCCCCGCCCCCAGGAACTGTATACATGATTCTACTTTAGAACTTGTCACATTATCTTATGGAAGGTGGTTTACATATTTATCTGAATTGCTTGATTGGAAGAAAAACGGCTTATACATCCTCTTATTCTCTATACCCAAAATGATATCCTAAACCCAGCAGGTCATCAATAAATGAAGTTTGAAGAAATCTATACACTCAAATGGTTTTGAGTTTATAATCCTGCTTTCCATTTATTGGAGAAGTCAATTAACCTATATAAACTCAGATTCATAATTTGTAAATTATAATTACTTCCCAAGGTGGTGAAATGATTCATTTAAATTACTCAGCACATTACCTGGCACAGAGTAATTGCTCAATTTGTGTTAACTGCTCCGTGGGAACATGGACTTCTAATAATAATAAATAATTTTGATATGGTTATTATTTCTTTAAAAATAAAACTGCTAGAACACCCCAAACACTTTTTGTTATAGCCAACATCATCCTACAAATGTGCCATTGGGTGTTTCATTAAATGATACATAGATTCCCTAAAGGTGAAGTTGAGGACTTGAAACTTTTCTTAATAGGCATCACGAGGGAGGAGGAAATACAGATGGTTCATGGCAGATCCAGCTGACCAGGGAGCATTGCTTGATGACAACTCTGGCCCAGAACAGTGAAAGGTAAAAAGTCTGGCTCGGTGGCCTAGAATAAGACTGCATGCAGGTCAAACATGAGACCTGTCATTTGATCCATCCATGCTGCTAAGTCACTTCAGTCGTGTCCGACTCTGTGTGACCCCATAGACGGCAGCCCACCAGGCTCTGCCGTCCCTGGGATTCTCCAGGCAAGAGTACTGGAGTGGGTTGCCATTTCCTTCTCCCATGTATGAAAGTGAAAAGTGAAAGTGAAGTCACTCGGTCGTGTTCGACTCTTTGCGACCCCATCGACTGTAGCCCACCAGGCCCCTCTGTCCATGGGACTTTCCAGGCAACAGTACTGGAGTGGGGTGCCATTTCCTTCTCCACTGAGTCATCATTATTACTCTATTCAATGTATTGCATGATTATAAATTCTACTCTAATACATTAATAAACAAACTAGCTAATACTTGCTTTGTATATAATCATCTATTTCTGGAGAAATCTTACTTAGTACTCTTAACAAAATAAAAGTCATAGTCTAAACTATAGTAAGAACATTATACAGATTCCTGGTGTTCTGCCTGAAATAAATACATCTGTCTATACTACAAATGATTTCTTGGCACACTGCTCTTGAAAGGCTGTTGTTTGTTCTACGGGCAGAGATGAGAGAAACCTTCAGAGATTTAATTTCTTACTGATAATTTAAAATTTTCACTTTCACTTCTTGCCTATCACATCCAACTTTTTTTTGGAAAAAAAAAAAAAAATCTCCAAATTTCCCTAAATCCTCAAATTTCTGAGACTGCTTAAAAGGAAAGAATCTATTTAGGTTGTTTCTTCCTTTTCAGTTCAGTTCATTACAGTTGCTCAGTCATGTCTGACTCCTTGTGACCTCATGGACTGCAGCACACCAGGCTTCCCTGTCCATCACCAACTCCCAGAGCTTACTCAAACTCACGTCCACCGAGTTGGTGATGCCATCAAACCATATCACCCTTTGTTGTACCCTTCTCATCCCACCTTCAATCTTTCCCAGCATCAGGGTCTTTTTCAATGAGTCGGTTTTTCGCATCAGGTGGCCAAAGTATTGGAGCTTCAGCTTCAGCATAAGTCCTTCCAATGAATATTCAAGACTGATTTCCTTTAGGATGGACTGGTTGGATCCAAGGGACACTCAAGAGTCTTCTCCAACACCACAACTCAAAAGCATCAATTCTTCAGCACTCAGCTTTCTTTATAGTCCAACTCTGACATCCATACATGACTACTGGAAAAACCATACCTTTGACTAGACGAATCTTGTCGGGAAAGTAATGTCTATGCTTTTTAATATGCTGTCTAGGTTGGTCATAGCTTTTCATCCAAGGAGCAAGCATCTTTTACCTCACGGCTGCAGTCACCATCTACTGCAGTGATTTTGGAGCCCCCCCGCAAATAAAGTCTCTCACTGTTTCCATTGTTTCCCCATCTATTTGCCATGAAGTGATGGAACCAGATGCCATGAACTTAGTTTTCTGAATGGTGACTTTCAAGCCAAGTTTTTCACTCCACTATTTCACTTTCATCAAGAGGCTCTTTAGTTCTTCTTCACTTTCTGCCATAAGGATGGTGTCATCTGCATATCAGAAGGTATTGATATTTCTCCCAGCAATCTTGATTCCAGCTTGTGGTTCATCTAGTCCAGCATTTCTCATGATGTACTCTGCATATAAGTTAAATAAGCAGGGTGACAATATACAGCCTTGATGTACTCCTTTCCCAATTTGGAAACAGTCTGTTGTTCCATGTCCAGTTCTATCTATTGCTTCTTGACCTGTATACAGAGTTCTCAGGAGGCTGGTCACGAGGTTTGGGATTCCCATCTCTTGAAGAATTTTCCACAGTTTGTTGTGATCCACCTAGTCAAAGGCTTTGGCATAGTCAATAAAGCAGAAGTAGATGTTTTTCTGGAACTCTCTTACTTTTTTAATGATCCGATGGATGCTGGCAATTTGATCTCTGGTTCCTCTGCCTTTTCTAAATCCAGCCTGAACATCTGGAAGTTCATGGTTCACATACTGTTGAAGCCTAGCTTGGAGAATTTTGAGCATTACTTTACTAGCATGTGAGATGAGGGCAATTGTGTGGTAGTTTGAGCATTCTTTGGCATTGCCTTTCTTAGGGATTGGAATGAAAACTGATGTTTTCCAGTCCTATGGCCACTGCTGCATTTTCCAAATTTGCTGGCATGTTGAGTGCAGCACTTTCACTGCATCATATTTTAGGATTAGAAATAGCTCAACTGGAATTCCATTCAGTGTGGTTAGTTTTCTGTGATTATGGTTCTCTGATTCATCCTGTCTGCTCTCTGACGGATAAGGATAAGAGACTTATGGAAGCTTCTTGATGGGAAAGATTGATTGAGAGGGAAACTGGGTCCTGTTCTGATGGGCAGGGCCATGCTCAATAAATCTTTAACCCAATTTTCTGTTGATGGGTGGGGCTGTGTTCCCTCCTTGTTGTTTGACCTGAGGCCAAACTATGGTGGAGGTAAGGAAGATAATGGTGACCTCCTTCAAAATGTCCAGTGCACACACTTCTGCATTCAGGGCCCCCAGCCCTGCAGCAGGCCACCGCCCACCCACGCCTCTGCCAGAGACTCCTGGACACTCATGGGGAAGTCTGGGTCAGTCTCTTGTGGGGCCACTGCTCCTTTCTCCTGGGTCCTGGTGCACACAAGGTTCTGTTTGTGCCCTCCAAGAGTCTGTTTCCCCAGTCCTGTGTGGCCACCGCCCACCCACGCCTCTGCCAGAGACTCCTGGACACTCATGGGGAAGTCTGGGTCAGTCTCTTGTGGGGCCACTGCTCCTTTCTCCTGGGTCCTGGTGCACACAAGGTTCTGTTTGTGCCCTCCAAGAGTCTGTTTCCCCAGTCCTGTGTAAATTCTAGCAGCTCTATGGTGGGGTTAATGACGACCTCCTCCAAAAGAGCTTCTGTCACACCCAAGTCTGCTGCGCCCAGAGCCCCTGCCCCTGCGGTAGGCCACTGCTGACCCGTGCCCCACAGGAGACACTCAGACACAGCTCTGACTCTGAAACACAGTTCCTCCCATTAACTGCCTTAAATGCACAGACCTTGGTTTAGATATTACCCAAATCTATTCTTTTTCACTTAACTTTGTCTATTTCTCTATTCCGTATTTGTATCATTCAGTTTTTCCCCAAAGGATGCCAACTTTGCACTTATATCAACTGAAACTCATTCTGATGTGTTTTGTTAGGTCGTTTTCCTCTGTTTTCAAGGCCATTATCATTTTCACTGTTAGTTTTCTCAATGATTCAGCCCTTAACAATAGAAACGAAGTACACAGGTCCCAATACTTTTGAAAAAAGTGCTGGACTATTTCCCCCAAGTATTCAAGCTTCCAGGAAAACCACACAACACCCTTGTTTTCCAGGTCTCTAAATGGGTTTTCTCCTGACTTTACCTTCCTCCCTTTCCAGACTAGAATCCTTGGACAGTAGCTTAAGTCTCTCTCTTGCTAGCATCTCAACTCCTTTAGGCTCATAACTCCTGTGTTCCTGTCCTGTAAATATTTAGTTCTCGATAAGCCCAGTCATCCACTCTCTACATTACTACATACATACTGAGCTGTGTTAGGAAAAAATCACAGAAGCATATCCTTTGATACANTAGCTTAAGTCTCTCTCTTGCTAGCATCTCAACTCCTTTAGGCTCATAACTCCTGTGTTCCTGTCCTGTAAATATTTAGTTCTCGATAAGCCCAGTCATCCACTCTCTACATTACTACATACATACTGAGCTGTGTTAGGAAAAAATCACAGAAGCATATCCTTTGATACATTTACAAATATAGGGCTTCTGATTTTAACAATGCCCTCTAGGTTGATAAGTAATTTTAAATGATTTTAATTAGCTCTCTTTTCCACTTCTAGAGTAGTTGTCCAAAGTTTTATTATTCTTTTGAAATGAATATTAAACTTTTACCTACTTTATTCTCAGTATATATCTGGAAACCAAGGTCATCTGGAATGTATTTCCTCAACTTCCTGCCTCTTATTTTAACAAAATGATTTACTCCTAAAACATTATAACCTCATCCCATGCTGCTTCCAGGGGTGAGGAAGAACAGCCCAATTTATATTCAAGAACAGACCTTTGCCACTTATCTAAATCAGTGGTACTGCTAAGTGATCAAGTTTTTACTGATCAAAGAAATAGGAATTTTTCACAAAGTGTTTAATATCAATGTCCATGTTCATTCTGAGGAATCCATTTCTACCTCACTCATCTTCCTTGAAAAGAAAAGGAAAAATGTGAGATTAAAAATATGTATATTTCTTGCTTTCCCACTGTTTAGATCACATTTTTTTCTTTTTTATTTCTTCTTTCTTTCAGAATTAAGCTTCTAAAATGATATACATCCACTATTACAACTTCTATAATTCCCACTTAACCACTAGCATTAGATTCCTACTCAGTAAATATACTTTTGTTATGATCAGTAACTATCTCCTTAATCATCAAAGTCAAGGGTCACATTTAAAGTACTCATTTTCTTTTATCCCAAATATGCCTTTGGAACCACTGACCAGTCCCACAGCTTTGAAAGTTTTTCCTCCCTTTGATACCACAACATTCTTTTCTTGCTCTACTTACTTTCTCACACACTATTTGTCCTCCTTTTGGAGGTCTGTCTTATCTGCAAGCATCTTGAATGTTGATGTTTGTCTTGCCCTCTCTTCTTAGTTCATTCTAGTCTCACATGACTCACTCTCTGTGTAATCCCATTCCTATTCCTGACAACTTCAAATAATCTGTAGCTGGACAGATCTCTTGACAGAGTAATAAATCTGTTATTAACTTCCCATTTTATCCATAGATCCTGTTAACCTTCAGTTAAATGTTCTCAAGTTACAAATCCTTTTTCTCTTAGGTTTTCTCTCTCCATCCTTGAATTAGCTGTCCAAGTCAGATACTGCTTTTCCCTTCCTTTCATTTCCAGCCAGTTTCAGTTAATTAAGCCAACTTGCAAATTCTTCTTGTCTTCTGGATCCTGACAAGCACCACTTTAACCAGTTTCCTTTGATTTCATCATTATGGCTTTCATTAAACCCATATCTTTCTGACTCCAAACTCTTTCAAAATGCACCTAGATGATCTTTCTAAAGCTATGGTTTTCTACAATGGTTTGGTTTCTACAGGATCTCCCTGGTGGCTCAGACGGTAAAGCGTCCATGCTTTGCAAAGCCCCTTCCTCTCTTGTATACTTCTCAGCATTCTTTGGTATCTTTCTCATCCTACCTTAATAGACACCTTAGCACACCCAGCATGCCTTCTCCTGAGCACACACTTTCCTCCTGCTGCAACATCCTTTTCACCCAAATTCTTGAGCAACATTCAAGCTAGAGCTGAAAGTTCTCTCTAAGACACCTCTTTGGCTTCTTTTACAGTGCCTGTTAAAGGATTGCTTACTTGCTTTGTTCAACGCATTATAAGCTTCTTGACTAGAAGGAATTTGCTGTTTTCATCTGGTATGGAACCTGGTTTGTCGCAGGCATGTAACAGATGTGCACTGCTAAATAGTATTCTCTTCTCTCAGCATTGAATCTAATTTCTCGCCTTCATTTAAGCACACTATTAAAATCTCCAGCTCATCCCTAGGAGTTTCATAATTCTTTTAGTCATGAGCTTTATAACTAGTTTGCTAATGGCAATGTTAAGCTTTTTCATTTAGAAACAATCATGAGGCTTAGCTCACAAAATCTTTTGGGGACAAGTTAAAGCATGTTGGTGCAAAAATAAACTAATAATGACAGTAGAGGTATGTCTTGGGCTAAGTTATTGAAATGTATGACACTATTTAGAACAGCTCACTTATAATCTGATATTGGCAACCCTAAATGTTCATATCACTATGTGCTCAGTAGAAAGTTGGCAATTGACTCACAAATTTAATTGGAAATGTTTTTTGAAATTAAGGGTTTTTATATCAAAGGAAGAACTTAGCAAGACTATACTTTTTTTTCCAAATATTCTATCCTCCCATTAAGAATAAAAAATAATTTTTATTCTTAAATTTTAGGACTATAACCACATTTTATTAGACTACTCACAGATCTAAATCTTTCTTCTCATGGAAGGTTAAGGAAAAAGTGTAAAATACATGATGTGCTCTTTGGCATTCTCATAGTTCCTAATGCAATGTCTCTCCCCTCTCTTGACAACGTGCCCTTCCTAAGCACCCAGACAATATCTCCCACCTCTCCAGCCACCCATGATATTTCTGAAGAGTGATAGTGTAAATAAAGATTGAAGAGTGATAGTAGAATGATAGTGTAATAAAGACTGAAGTTCTACTCCTTCGTGACAACTTTTTTTTAAACATGGCACTTTAACAGACCAAAAAAATTGCAAGACTTAAAGGAATTATATTCAAATGTTAATTTTTGACTGTAACAATTGGTGGAACTGTTTTTTCTGGGGGAATTGGGTGAGAAGAGAAAACTATTTAATGCCGCCTAAATGATAACCTGACCTGTCTCTTGAGAAACCTATATGCAGGTCAGGAAGCAACAGTTAGAACTTAAAAAAAAACACTGAGGAAATTAGGATTCAATCATATGCTGCAGGCCCAGAAAATATCATTCAGGAGCCAATTAACAAATACAACTCATGAGGTGACAGCAACGGATTAGGCGACCCATCACAGTCCCTGTAAAAGAGTTTAGAAAGAAAACCAGAAAGGCAGCATTCTTAAGAGAACTTGGTCTCCAAGAAGCATTACCTGGCATTTACCTGGACACATGCTTAGTGTGAAAGGTAGGGCTGGAGGAGCATGAATAGTTTTTGAAAACTTTCATACAAGTTATTTTAAATCATAAACCACATTTACTCAGTGCTTCCTCAATTCACAAGAAAGAAAAGCATAGATGAATAACCTTTAAAGTAAGATAAATGAGAAAGGGGCAGTATCTTGAATTTATCATCAACTACTTTCTATGCTTGTAAGCCAGATTTTGGAGTAGAAGTATAATTATTAGATTTTTATGTTTCTTTTCATTGAGCTGAGGATCAATAGTATATGAACTGAGGGGAGAATTTTCCCAGAGTTAGAGTTTTAGTAAATATCAATTTGCTAAGTTCTGACGGAAATTTGAATTACTATTTATATATGTGAAAAGTAAAACAGAAAAATATGCTACTCTTCAAAGTGTCCTGGAATGTTGGATACTTGATAATAAATTTCAAGTGGATTCAAAGTTATTTAAATGATAACTATATCTTTAAATTCTTATCTCAAGAAAGTTTTTAAAGTATATCTGATATATAATATAGATAAGGTTAATCTGTATTAATCATTGTGATCCTAATATGAAGAAAAATATCTAACATATAATGGTACTCAGCAAATATTTCCCAAATAAATGGCATACTTCATAAACTGAATTGATACGTGAACTGTGAACTTCCATATGTTCAAGCTGGTTTTAGAAAAGGCAGAGGAACCAGAGATCAAATTGCCAACATCCGCTAGATCATGAAAAAAGCAAGAGAGTTCCAGAAAAACGTCTATTTCTGCTTTATTGACTATGCCAAAGCCTTTGACTGTGTGGATCACAATACACTGTGGAAAATTCTGAAAGAGATGGGAATACCAGACTACCTAACCTGCCTCTTGAGAAATCTGTATGCAGGTCAGGAAGCAACAGTTAGAAATGGACATGGAACAACAGACTGGTTCCAAAGGAAAAGGAGTATGTCAAGGCTGTATATTGTCACCCTGCTTATTTAACTTATATGCAGAATACATCATGAGAAACTCTGGACTGGAAGAAACACAAGCTGGAATCAAGATTGCTGGGAGAAATATCAATAACCTCAGATATACAGATGACATCACCCAAGAGGAACTAAAAAGCCTCTTGATGAAAGTGAAAGTGGAGAGTGAAAAAGTTGGTTTAAAGCTCAACATTCAGAAAACGTAGATCATGGCATCCAGTCCCATCACTCCATGGGAACTAGATGGGGAAACAGTGGAAACAATGTCAGACTTTATTTTTTGGGGCTCCAAAATCACTGCAGATGGCGACTGTAGCCATGAAATTAAAAGACGCTTACTCCTTGGAAGAAAAGTTATGACCAACCTAGATAGCATATTCAAAAGCAGAGACATTACTTTGCCAACAAAGGTCTGTCTAGTCAAGGCTATTCCAGTAGTCATGTATGGATGTGAGAGTTGGACTGTGAAGAAGGCTGAGGGCCGAAGAATTGCTGCTTTTGAACTGCGGTGTTGGAGAAGACTCTTGAGAGTCCCTTGGACTGCAAGGAGATCCAACCAGTCCATTCTGAAGGAGATCAACCCTGGGATTTCTTTGGAAGGAATGATGCTAAAGCTGAAACTCCAGTACTCTGGCCACCTCATGAGAAGAGTTGACTCATTGGAAAAGACTCTGATGCTGGGAGGGGTTGGGGGCAGGAGGAATAGAGGGTGACAGAGGATGAGATGGCTGGATGGCATCACTTACTCGATGGAGGTTGAGTCTGGGTGAACTCCCGGAGTTGGTGATGGACAGGGAGGCCTGGCGTGTTGCGATTCATGGGGTCGCAAAGAGTCGGACATGACTGAGCAACTGAACTGAACTGAATATTAATAATGTTTAAATATTTATTGTGTGCTGACTATGCACCAGGCCTTGGAACAATGGTTTTCTGTGTAATACCTTTTTTAATCCTCATGGCAACTGTGTAATGTGAAATGGTGATCCTCATTTTAAATATAAGGTAAATGAAGTACTGAGAGTTGAAGTAATTTCCCCAACTAGTGAATGATGGAGTCACATAGGCATACGAACTTTGGAATCTCTGCAGTTAACCACCAAGCCACATCTCTTCTGCTTCTTCTACTGTGTTTTCTTACATTCAGTCATTTAACAAGCATTTACTGAGTGGCTTTTAAGTGCTAAGCACTGTTCTAGAACTGAGGTTATTAGAATGAGCTGAATAGTAATTCACATTCTCCTTAACCTTATCACATTCAGGAGAGCGATGGAGAAGAAACACAAGTTAAACTAATATAGAAGAGATTAAAAAAATAAATAGATGCAGAAGAAAGAATGGAGTATAACAGCTGAGATTGCTATTTTAGATAGAAGTCAACTGAAACCATTCTTTTAAGGTGACACTTGCCCAGAACCATGAAGAGGAAACAAGCTATGCAAATATGTGAGGGGAACCTGTCCTAGCTGTGGCCAGGGGCAGACCATCTCCAGAGATGGACAGTGTGGGCGGAGCAGATGAGAAAGTAGGAAGAGATAGTGAGAACAAAGGTGAGCTGCAGGTATAAGATGGTATAGGCCATGATATAAAGACCTTGGGTTTTATTCTCAGTGTCTTAGGAGACCATTCTAGGGCTGTGAGAAGTGAAATTATTTAAAAACAATAAACACACACACACATACATCTTGCTATTGTATAGACACTAGACTGCTCAGAATTGATTATATAGAAATGAGGAAATAAGTGCTTAGAAATGTTACAGAATTAAATATTTTCCTTCTGTAACTCAGTGACTCTTAAGTCTAATGGGCTGAGCTAAGAAAATCTGCCTATGAGAAAAGTGCTGAATTTGATTAGATCACTGCCAGTTACAAATCTGTATGGTCCTCTTTTTCAGGTTACATATACAAATACTTTCTTTTCTCATTATCCCATATATCCCCTACATAGGGATAACTTATGGGTCAATAATCCCAACCGATATTATTCTCCTCAGTTTCAGATCCTCATATCAAGCATTATTGTCCCTCTTCTTGAATATCCCATTCAAAAGCATTTTGAACATCATGTATCCAAAATCAAACTCTTCATCTTCTTCTATAAACTTTCTTCTCTCTTAAATTCCCTGTATTGCTAAATGGTATCACCATCCCACTTATGCAAAGTCATAGGCCTAAGTCTGCTTATCCTTTTATTCAAGAATATTTATTAAGATCCTACTATATAACAGAAATAATATGGAGACCAGGGGAAGCAGGTGTGGATTCAACACATGAATCTTTGTGTCTAGTGAGGCATGTGATCAAGAAACAATAGCACAAATGACTAGACATACAAGGAATGCACAGGGTGTGAAAAGATTATAAAATCTGCACTGAGATGCTGGAGGTCTCCCAGGGTAATTTCCACTGAATCTGAAACACAGAGTGTTAAATGAGTGTTAAAATCAGTGAGGACTGGGTGACAGTGGAGGAGAGAAAGAAAACGGATGAGAGAGACAGAGGAGAAGATGTGAGATAGAAAAAGAAAGACAGATATAAAGAGAGTTTGCAGAGGGTAGGGAAGAGAATGTATTTTAGGTTTTAGGCAGAAGTCATCACTTATACAAAAGCCCTGAGTATACAATGAATAATGAAAAGAGAAGAGAGTTCAGGGTGGTAATCTGAAGAACACTAGCTAATAGTGTTCTAGTTTATAGAAATTGATTTAAAAAATAAAGAATAGAAAAGAAGCAGGCAAAAACTGAGGAAAGTTAGAGTTGAAAAATCAGGACAGCATAATGTCAAGGAAAAAAGGAGTTTTAAAATACAACTGAAAAGAAAAAAATCAAGTAAAATTAAGACTTAAAATTGTCCATTGGAATTGTTAACACTGAGTTCAGAAAAGACCTCAACTGGAGATGACATTAGTAGCAACTATAATTGGATGTTTTGGAGAGTGACCACAATTCCCAAGAGTCTATGTTATAAAAATAGAAAACTAAATAGAAATTGTCAAATATCTTGAAGAGATATTTCACATTGTAGGAAATTTGATTGGCCAAACAAACACAGGAAAAGCAGCTCAACTTTCTTAGTAATCAAGAAAATTCTATATTATTTCACATACCAGTACACCAGATTAACAAAAAATATTCCATTTAACAATATCAAGTACTGCCAATACAATAACGTGAAACCACAGGAACACTTAAACACTGCCGGTTATGTTACACACCTTGGAAACAACTTGTCTTTAGTTAGAAAAGTCAGAGATATCCATGTTCTGTGACCCAAAAATGTCCTATAGTAATCTGTACACATGTATATCATATGTAAATACACCAGAATGTGCATATACACAGTATTTCTTTTTTTATATATACATAAAAAGATTTATTTTAAGGAACTGGCTCATGAGGTTATGAGGGCTGGTAAGTCTGTAATATGTATGGCAGGCTGGCAGCTCAGACAGGATTTCTGAAGAGCACAAAACTGGAAGTAAATGTCTCCAAACAATAAAACATAAATATAAGTGGTACAAGAATATGATAGACCACAGTATAATGGATTTTTTTAAATTAAATTAACTCCACACAACATAGATGAATCTCAAAAGCATAACATGGAAGAATACTACAGAATGATCCACTGTGTAAGATATCATCAAGCAGTTAAAAGTAAAAAAATAGTAGTTAGCATTATATACATAGTGGCAAAACAATAAACAAGAACACAGCAAAAACAATAATTTCAATATGATGTCTATCTTATTGAATTATATACAATATGATAAAAAGGAGATATGAGTAGGGAGAGCTACATTAAAAATTTAAGTTACTGGTAGTACTCCACTTATTCATAGGTAATTGACACTTCTCTGAATCCATTTTTTTTCACTATTTTTTTTTTAAAGAATGATAGGGCAAGAAAGGAATAGAGAAAGTAGACAAAGTCTTATGAAAACAAGAGAGAGAGTGGTAAGAAGAGGATGTGAAAACCAAGATAACTTCACAAGATGAAAGAGACTTTTACCACCACTAAATAGCATCTAGAAGAGAGAACTTAAACGCAGATTCAGGCGAGATAGAATAAGCTCTGGAGCAGCTGGGAGGGGTCAAAAATGAAGGAAAGTTTGCATAGCTTCATTTTTCTTATTTATTAATTGAGGAAATAACTTCCTTTCACATAGATGTATGCGATACAGTACCTAAGGACACAAATCACTGTTTTTTGAAAGACCATTTAGAGTAAATCCAAATAAGTCCTATGTGACTTATGTCTTTATCTTTCCTTTTAAAAATACTTTATTGCAGAACATTTTCAATGGGCACAAGAGTAAACAGAGCAATTATTAAACACCCCCACATATCCATTGCCCACATCCAAAAATTATCAACACATGGGCATTTTTATTTCATCTGTAACCCTACTCATTTCTCCCACATTATTTTAAAGCAAATCTTGGATATCATATCTTTTAATCTGTAAATATTTTTATATGTATCTCTAAAACATGATACTTAAAAACCATATCCACAATGTTATTGCCATGCCATAATACATAATTCTTAATATTACCAAAGAGCCATAATTGATTTCCTTCTGACATACTCTCCAGAAAACTCACACCTTCCACCTCCCTAGCACTTAACTCTGATCAGTACCATTTAACATGATTTAAAATAACATGATTTAACATGATCAGTATCATTTAACATAATTTAAAATAGATCCACAGTATCCCTGACTTGCATGAGACCTCACCAACTTCCAGCACCAGACCTGTAGAGTGTCCCAATTTTACACCACTCTCTCCAGGTTGACGTTTTTTAATTGAAGAATATGTTCTCCCAAGTCTCCGACTTGTGTTCTGAGTCACAGTTATTCAAGTTAATTTATATTCCAGGTAATTAGTCCTGGACCCACTTAGAATTTTATTGCAATAATCACGTTTCATAGGAAGGGTTAAAAGAAAGTTGTAAAGAAAATGCGGATCAAAAACAATGTCAAGTCTATAAAAAATTCACAGCAGTGATCAAATTTGGAGTTTTCATTGTGTCCTTGGTGCAGAAAAAGAACTCAGTACATGCACAGAGAAGCATGTCAAAATGGTTCAGTTTGTTCCCAGAGCTCTGACACCAGCTGACTTCGATTAAATAGCAGTGAGCTGGAAAAGCATTCTGGGTATTGGTATGCAAATGAATTCACCAAGCATTTCTTCCTATGGTTTTGGAATTCCCACAGCCACAACTACAATGACACGTATATTTTAAAGTTGAATTTTAAGCAAGTAAATATAAGACTAAAACTGTCCTTTAATCCTAAGAGAATTAAAATTTTCTCCAAGAGGAACAAAACTATTTTTAATATAACATTATGTTGTAAAGTGTTTTCAAAGATACATGAGAACAAATGTATAGGGCATAACCTTTAATCCATAATTTCAGCCTCAAGATGCTGTAATAGCTTTCTTTGAATTAAGACAATTCTATTTGGGAGTTTTAAGGAAGGTCATAATTGGTATGTGAGCAATTAGAGATCAATGGTTGGATAGTAAAACATTGTTTGTATGGCCTCTAAAGCATCAGCTTGGCTTTTAAAATAAATACTGCCTCAATCATTTAATTTTATAAGAAACTAACAGCACTCTGAAGCAATAACTACTTTGTAGAAAAGGGAAAGAAAAAAATCATTCTCTCACCCGTATAGAAATTCACATAGAGAATTTTAAAACATATTTATATTTGACACCTCAACTGTCAATTCCCTTATTCTAAAGAGAGTGAATTATAATGAAGGCATCTCTGGCTCAGAGAAAATATTCTGGTAGCGACGCTTTAGTATTGTAAGACAGCATCTTGATTTCTCTTAGTCTGTAACTCCACCCCCTTCCCACTCTGCACCACCCCCCCACTTTAAATAAAGTAGTATTCAATTCTAAAATTATAAACTGAAGCACACAGTGCATAATGCAAACCATCCTTCTTCTGTGTAAGCCAAGATCACTGAGCAGCATACCCCTGCAGGGGACCTAACAGGGAATTTCCAAAACATTAATGTATTCAGAAGAAATGTCAAAATAAAGAAAGCCTGTAAACATTGTCTGTGGGAAGCTTTTTTGTGCCCTCCTCGAATGCAAAACGAACTCTCATTTTCCCACAGAAGTAGGATCTGTTTCTGCCATCTAGTGACAATAGGCCAATGGGTGCTTAGAAAAGAAAAACATTTTCTAAACAGGCTCAACAAATCCATCTAAAGCAACCAGTATTTTACACACATATATGGGGGTGTGTGCGTGCACACACACACACAGATTCTTTAGAAAGGAATCTTTAACAGGGTGTTCAGAGAGTAAGTGGTGTCCAGATGTTCCTGACTGATCTCTGAAATAGAGGAGTGGGGGAAGGATAATAGTATCTATATGTGCAGAATGTTTTTAAAGTTACCCAATCACTTTCACATGTATTATCTTCACAAGGGTCTAAAATGGAGTTCAAGCTCTGGTAGGGAGTATGGGCTCTAGAGTCAGACTGTCTGGATGTAAAGCTTATCTACTCATATTTGAACTTTTGTTCATGACTCATCCAAGCAGAGGATTCAGTTCTCCTGAATATGAGGTTTTATTGTTCACTGCCTGTATCTCACATCTTTTTGTCCATTAAGTTCCATTACGGTGAAGGCATTAAACTAAAAAAATCACCTTTGTTTAAACATTCTGACTCTTGAACTTTATAGGAATATTAACGTTGACAAGCAGATTTTAGAACTATTTGGTGGCAGACACCTGTGGTCAAGGAAGGTGAGGCAGAACAACTTACCACAGGCAATCCTTGTTTTATCGCACTTCTCCGATACTGAAGTTTTACAAATTGAAAGTTTGTGGCAACCCTGTGTTGAGCAAGTCTATTGGCACTATTTTTCCAACAGCATTTGCTTACTTCCTGGGCTGTATATATGTCACATTTTAGTAGCTCTTGCAATATTTAAACTTTTTCAATATTATCAAATTTTTATGGTGATCAGTGAGCTTTGATATTCCTACTACAACTTCCTGGAGGAGAGCATGGTAACCCACTCCAGTATTCTTGCCTGGAGAATCCCCATGGATAGAGAAGCCTGGTGGATTTCAGTCCATGGGGTCACAAGAGTTGGACATGACTGAGCAACTAAGCACACTACAAGTTACTGAAGGCTCAGATGATGGTTAGAATTTTTGGGAATCAGATATTTTTTAATTGAAAATATACATTGGTGTTTTTGACATAATGCTATTGTACATTTAATAGACTTCAGTGTAGTATAAATAACTTTTATATGCATTGGGAAACCAAAAAAATATGTGACTTACTTCATTGTGATATTCAATTTATTGCAGTGGTCTGGAACCCATAATACCTCTGATACAGGGATTTTAGTTCCCCAGCTACCCCTTGAAACTTGGGTTTGAAGGATTCTAGAGAAAGAAAATAAAGACAGTAATTACTTGCTGATTCTTCTGTAGTATTG
Source organism: Cephalophus harveyi (assembly GCA_006410635.1). NCBI lineage: Eukaryota > Metazoa > Chordata > Mammalia > Artiodactyla > Bovidae > Cephalophus > Cephalophus harveyi. Next base: position 630,675 of record SJYT01079245.1, on the reverse strand, counting down.
TTATTTCCTTCCTGATTTTTACCTATTAAATAAATCAATACATCTGTAATTAGCTCAAACTGTTCTCTGTCCATTAGAGATAACGGGGAAATACAAAAAAAGGAAGGATGACCTTTCCTGGGAATATGGGAGTTCCATCTCTAAAACTGAATAGAAGGCTGATTATTAAGGCATAGACACAGGTTTCTAGTGGGGGCCTGTGAATATATCTCTCTTTTATCCTTCCCACATTTTATATTTATATATCTCTGCTTCCAAGACCACAGTTTCCTAATTTTTATCCTATATCTAGGGATGCTCAATTTGATATTCTTTACTGATTGTCTCTTATCTACCCCACTCTTACATGATGGAATCTCAGGGAATGATCCCTGGGATCTTTTCTATCTATTCTCAAACCTACAGTAATCTTATCCCACTTCACAGCTTTAAATACTGTCTATATACACACCAACAACTCACAAATGTGTATATACAGCCATTTTCCTAGTGTATTCAATCAACTAGTTACATTGTATAGGAGGTAGTGATCAAAACCATCTCTAAGAAAGAGAAATGCAAAAAAGCAAAATGGCTGTCTGAGGAGGCCTTACAAAGAGCTGTGGAAAGAAAATAAGCAAAAGGCAAAGGAGAAAGGAAAAATATACACATTTGAATGCAAAGTTCCAAAGACTGGTAAGGAGAGATAAGAAAGCCTTCCTCAGTGATCAATGCAAAGAAATAGAGGGAAGAAATAGAATGGGGAAGACTAGAGATCTCTTCAAGAAAATTAGAGCTACCAAGGGAACATTTCATGCAAAGCTGGGCACAATAAAGAACAGAAATGGCATGGACCTAACAGAAGCAGAAGATACTAAGAATAAGTGGCAAGAAAACAGCAGAACTATATTAAAAAGATCTTCATGACCCAGATAATCACTATGGTGTGACCAGTCACCTAGAGCCAGACATCCTGGAATGTGAAGTCAAGTGGGCCTTAGGAAGCATCACTAAGAACAAAGCTAGTGGAGGTGATAGAATTCCAGTTGAGTTATTTCAAATCCTGAAAGATGATGCTGTGAAAGTGCTGCACTCAATATGCCAGCAAGTTTGGAAAATATAGCAGTGGCCACAGGAATGGAAAAGGTCAGTTTTCATTCCAACCCCAAAGAAGTTCAGTTCAGTTCAGTTCAGTCGCTCAGTCGTGTCCAACTCTTTGCGACCCCATGAATCGCAGCACGCCAGGCCTCCCTGTCCATCACCAACTTCCGGAATTCACTCAGACTCACGTCCATCAAGTCAGTGATACCATCCAGCTACCTCATCCTCTGTCGTCCCCTTCTCCTCCTGCCCCCAATCCCTCCCAGCATCAGAGTCTTTTCCAATGAGTCAACTCTTCGCATGAGGTTGGAAAAGGAGTACGTCAAGGCTGTACATTGTCACCCTGCTTATTTAACTTATATGCAGAGTACATCATGAGAAACGCTGAGCTGAAGGGTTTCCAGAGGGTTTTCTAGTGTGGGATCAAAATGATGATAAGATACATAGCTAGTATATGATAGTCAAGACAGTTGTTTTCCTGGCAAATGACAGTAATTATTGGTTGCTGTAACCAGGAAGTGCAAGTGGTAATTTCAGTCCCAGCTATATCCAGAGGCTCAAATTGTATTATCATAAACAACCTAGAGTGTGGAGGGATGGAGTTGCCATCAAAAAAGGTGAGTTGGGCCTGTAGGTTTCAGAGAGAATTTCAGGAACTCACTTTCGGGCATATTCATTTTGAGATGCCAGTGGTATTGTCAAATGAGTACGTCGGTAGGACAGTTCAGTTCAGTCACTCAATCGAGTCCGACTGTTTGTGACCCCATGGATACCAGCACACCAGGCTTCCCTGTCCATCACCAACTCCTGACCCCATGGATACCAGCACACCAGGCTTCCCTGTCCATCACCAACTCCCAGAGTTAACCCAAACTCATGTTCATTGAGTCGGTGATGCCATCCAACCATCTCATCCTCTGTCATCCCCTTCTCCTTCCGCCTTCGATCTTTCCCAGCATCAGGATCTTTTCAAATGAGTCACTTCTTCTCATCAGGTGGCCATAGTATTGGAGTTTCAGCATCAGCGTCAGCCCTTCCAGTGAATATTCAAGACTGATTTCCTTTACGATGGACTGGTTGCTGTCCAAAGGACTCTCAAGAGTCTTCTCCAACACCTCAGTTCAAAAGCATCAATTCTTCAGTGCTCAGTTTTCTTTATAGTCCAACTCTCACATCCGTACATGACTACTGGAAAAACCATAGCTTTGAATAGACAGACCTTTGTCGGCAAAGTAATGTCTCTGCTTTTTAATATGCTGTCTAAGTTGGTTGTAACTTTCCTTCCAAGGAATAAACGTCTTTTAATTTCATGGCTGCAATCACCATCTGCAGTGATTTTGGAGCCCCAAAAAATAAAGTCTGTCACTATGTCCATTGTTTTCCCATCTATTTGCCCTGAAGTGATGGGACCAGATACCATGATCTTAGTTTTCTGAATGTTGAGTTTTAAGCAACTTTTTCACTCTCCTTTTTCACTTTCATCAAGAGATTCTTTAGTTATTCTCTGCTTTCTGCCTTAATGGTGGTGTCATCAGCATATCTGAGTTAATTGATATCTCTCCCAGAAATGTTGATTCCAGCTTGTGCTTCATCCAGCCCAGAATTTCTCATGATGTACTCTGCATATAAGTTAAATAAACAAGGTGACAGTATACAGCCTTGACATATTCCTTTTCCTGTTTGGAACCAGTCTGCTGTCTTGACTATCATATACTAGCTATATATCTTATCATCATTTTGATCCCACACTAGAAAACCCTCTGGAAACCCTTCTCCAACATCTGAAGATTGAGTTAGGCACCCTTCTCATGTGATGAGTTAGGTACCTATCATATGATGTCACACGATATACTTGTATATTAACAGTATGTTGTAAGGTAGAATTGTCTCACCAATTCAAATTGTAAAATACGAAGATAGAGATTACATCTGTGTTCCTCGTCATGTGCTCTCTCTTGCAAAGTCTACGTCACAAACCTAATAAATATTTTCAAAGTCTTGAATAATTACGAACCATATTCCCAATTCAACTCTTTAACCATATATCAATTTAACAGTCTCAGGCCACAAAAACAAAATATCCAACTCAAATTTCTTCTTTTAAAAATATTATCATCTTACACAACATGAAGTCTCTAGCAACATAATTTCAGGATTGATATAATTAGAGTTTTAACCCCATCATCAAAGATCTCAGTGTGTCAGACTTGTCCTCAAAATGGTACCCTCATGGTCACAAAGTAACTGCAGTCACTCCAGACATCAAGTCCAAACATGATAATATTTAGAGGAAGAAAGACACTATTAGTATTTGTGAATCTCTCTTTACTGAGGGAGTGAGGGAACCTTTGCCAGAATTGCCTTCTAGACTCTCTCATGTATCAATGGCCAGAGTTGCCCATCCCTAAACAAATCCTTGGTAAGGGAGACGTCTTAACTACCACGCCACAACCTGGTAAGTTTGAATTGCCCCAATCTGTCTAAATAGGTCATACTTTCCAAAACTGTAAGTGGAAGTTAAGTTACTAAGCATTTCCATCCCAACTGTCAGAACCAGCATAAAGTGAAAGTGAAATCGCTCAGTCGTGTCCAACTCTTTGCGACCCTGTGAACTGTAGCCCACCAGGCTCCTCCATCCATGGGATTCTCCAGGCAAGAATGCTGGAGTGGGTTGCCATTTCCTTCTCCAGGGGATCTTCCCAACCCAGGGATCAAACCCAGGTCTCCCGCATAGTAGGCAGATGCTTTAACCTCTGAGCCACCAGGGAAGCCCAGAACCAGAATAGGTGAGGTGAAGTCGCTCAGTCGTGTCCGACTCTTTGAGACCCCATGGACTGTAGCCTACCAGGCTCTTCCATCCATGGGATTTTTCAGGCAAGAGTACTGGAGTGAGTTGTCATTTCCTTCTCCAGAGGATCTTCCCGATCCAGGGATCGAACCCAGGTCTCCCGCACTGTAGGCAGATGCTTTACTGTCTGAGCCACAATACCACCTTAGAACCAGCATGGATATATTTAAATAAACAGCTTACCGTATCAAGATGGCAGCTCTCATATCCCATTGTTCCATTGTCTGGTATATGAACAAATGATGTCTGTGAACTACTTCAGTTTCCAGAAAGTGTAAGTACTAGCATTTTTCAATTCCAATTCCCCTGCTATGTGCTCATATATCTCCTGGTATTTGCTGTCTCAGAATAGAAATAGAGTTGGGAGATAGAGGAACCATATTCTGTCTTCCTGAGAGCTTAATACCTGTGAGGTAGAAGATGATGGGAAAGGGACTCTGAACTATAATGTAGTTATAATGTATTTCAATTATAATGTATTCCAATAAATTTAAAACAGAAAATGAACTAGGACTTAGTCAATATATATATATTAGAGGTAGGTGAGAGAAATCTTTAGCTTTTTCTTCTATGATGGAATAAATATCATAAACCCAATTAAATACTGAAAAGGCTGACACATACTGTTTCAACATTACTCCATAATCTCAAAGGATACAGCTAATCAAATTGATGAGAATGGGAATCCTGTTAACAATAACAGTTTTCTTCCTTTTATCTTAATGCTCTCTCTCTACTTTCTCAAGTCCACTTAGAATATTTTCACAAGAACTACCAAACAGGTGGCTAACAGTTATTGAGCATACACTACAAATAGCACATTGGGTCACATACATTACTGTGGTTAATTCATAGAACCACCTGATATGAGGATGCATACTTTGATTTCACTTATGTAAATTGACACCCAGATGAGTAAAGTAGCTTGTACAATATTACCAAGTAAATGATTGAGTCAAGATAAGAACCTAGATCTGTCTGATGACATAGCCCACTAGGTAAGAGATTAAATTTCATATAACTAAAAAACTCTTTTATCTCATAGATAATTCTAAAAGGTTGTGTCTCCTACGTACAAAATTCTGACAACACTTAGAGCATAAGATCCAAGTCTTTTCAGTAACTGTTATCAATTGGGCATGGTAGCTTATGTTGCAGAAATAAACAATTAGAACAACAAAAGGTGTATTGCTTTCACTGGAAATAATGCACACTCTTTTTGGCTCACACGTCATTGGCTGGGGAAGTCTCATGCCCATGCCTAAACTTAAGGGAATGGAAAACAGGTCTTTTGTATGTCCAGAAGTAGCAAAGACCCAGAGGTCTGGTGAGTGTTAGTGATGTCTATGAAATCAACACTTGATATCTGATCTCTTTGCTTCTTTGAAGGTGAATTCATAAAGGAGAAGAACTATCTCTGTCTAGTGACATGGTACAATGCAAATTCATTTGGTCATCTTTGCATAGTTTACTTCTCTCTTTCTACATCATAGACAACAGTTACAGATACAACATATAAATAAGGTCTGAAATGAGTCTTCCTGCTTATATACTCCAAAAGAAATCTGCTGTCAAAAGCCAAAAGTAGAAACCCTTAGAGAAAAACAGATATGCTTACCTAGAAGAAAATAATTTTAATGATAATGAAAGTGTTTCCTAAATAATAGAGGTAGACACATTTATCTTTATCTCTGAATTATTCTTCAGAAAACTTTGTAAACTTTATCATTTTCAAAATTACAAAAGAAATGTGTAGCTGCTATGTCATGCTGAATAATACAGAAGCATTAAAGTGTTATTAGCTCAGATTCTTTCCCCAGCTTTGCTGCCTGAGAAGGAAATGGCAACCCACTCCAGTGTTCTTGCCTGGAGAATCCCAGGGACGGGGGAGCCTGGTGGGCTGCCGTCTATGGGGTCGCACAGAGTCGGACACGACTGAAGTGACTTAGCAGCATACTAATAGCTGCAAAACATTCTCTATTTAAATTGTACCTTCACTTATATAACCATTCACTTATTTTTAGATATTCAGAGTAATTCTAGGTCTTTGAAATGATAAGGGTAAAATAAACCCTAATTTTATATATATATGTTTTATATATTATCTTTTGTTTTTATATACTGCATTTATAAAAATGAATAAGCTAAGTTGAAAGATATGTACATATGTTAAAATGTGGCATATTATTTTCCAAATGTTTACTGTGAACTGATACATCATTTATTGTTTAGCCCTGACTCTATCTCAGAGGCACAGAGAAAAGATAGCTGGGTTTCACCTGCATCCATATAAAATGCATGGCACCTAAAGGTTTTCTAGTAACTTTTGGTCTCATTACCCAGATGTAAATAAAAGTCATCTCAAGAAATGATGTAAGAAGGAAAACCTAGAAACGGCTGATAAAAATATAAAGAGCAATTAAATTAATAGGGATTTAATTACATTAACTATAATATATATGAGTTATCCGCCACTTCTGCCCTTGACCAAAATATAAAGTTCAAAGACCCTTACCTCACAAGAGACATTTTCTGAGAAGGGAAATGCATTATTTCTTCAAAGTCTGATACACATCCAAACAAATGACACAGTGGTGGTCTGTTTTTAGTTCACTTGTCAGTATGAGTCCTGTTAACCTATAAGGCGATGCAGTAAAGGATTCTCACCATTTCAGAAGGTTGGTCTGGATGATCTGCTTTCCACTTGGCTTTTCCTCATGTGACCTAAAAATATGTAAGGATACTTCAAAATAAATTCCACATTTGAAAATTGCTAAAGGACTGTATCTTTTCAAACCAACATATAAATATTCATATCACTTCAGAAACTAAAGCAAGGAGAAAATCATTCAGAATTGTACATCAAATTGGATAGCATGTAAAAAGGATAAATCTTGTTAATAACATTTAACAGTCCACATATAAAGCAGCAACAGAAGAAAGAAGTGGGGTTTTCCCCATTTACTTTTATATGCCATCATGATCAATGGCCAGTTACAACAGTTTAGGAAAGCACTACAATAATGAGAAGTTATTGGTAAATTTCCCCTGTGTGTGGCCAGTAAGCTCTGCTTTTTTATGTGATCACAAGCTTTGCCCCAACCCCAAATGTATCTTATAATGTGACCTGAGCTCTGAAGATGTTTAAAGACTATAAACAGATAGAATGATTACAAGTCCACCACCCAAAGCGAAGAAATGATGTAATGATGATATAAAAATCAAGCCTTACTAAAAAAAATAAAGCAGCAATATTGTTTCAATCTGATAAATAACAGAACATTAAACATGACAAAATTCCTGGCTTAAAAGGTTTGAAGCGAAAAAGGAACATTCTAAATTTTGGGATTTTCTAATATACCATGGTAAGTTAAAGTCTCAATTCAGTTCAGTTGCTCAGTCATATCTCACTCTTTGTGACCCCATGGACTGCAGCATATCAGGTTTCCCTGTCCATCGCCTACTCCCAGAGCTTGCTCAAACTTATGTCCATCAAGTCGGTGATGTCATCCAACCATCTCATCCTCTGTCATCCCCTTCTCCTCCTGCCTTCAATCTTTCCCAGCAGCAGGTCTTTTCCAATGAGTCAGTTCTTCCCATCAGGTTGCCAAAGTATCAGAATTTCAGCATCAGTCCTTCCAGTGAATTGTCAGGACTGATTTCTTTAGGATTGACTGGTTTGATCTCCTCGTATTTCAAGGGACTCTCAAGAGTCTTCTCCAACACCTCAGTTCAAAAACATCAATTCTTTGGCATTCAGGTTTCTTTATGGTCCAACTCTCACATCCATAAATAACTACTGGAAAAACCATAGGTTTAATTAGATGGACCTTTGTTGGCAAAGTAATGTCTCTGCTTTTTAATATGCTATCTAGGTTGGTCATTGCTTTTCTTCCAAGGAACAAGTGTCTTTTAATTTCATGGCTGCAGTCACCATCTGCAGTGATTATAGTCCTGCCAAGTGTATTTCCTTAAGCACTGTTATGAAACCATATATTATATATTTCATTCCCAATCTTAGGTAGGGTTTCACAGGACAGGTTTTAACATGAGGCACAAGAGACTTATCAAGACAGAATTCCCAGCAGAAACTTATAAGGGAGCCAAGAAAGCAAGACATAGAAAGGGGAAGCAGTAAGCAAGGGTGAGATTTCAGGTAAGCTCCCACAGAGGTAGCTTTACACTGATCCTGACAGGGAATTCGGGAGGGTATGTTTATCTCAAACTTGTCCTCTCTGCAGGTAAGGAAGCTGGGATTTCATGAGCCAGTCAATCACTGGTTTGTAGGCTCCCAAGAGTAACTGGCGCCAGTAACTTGAGGACAGGCCACTGATGGGACTTTCAAGTGCATGCTATGAAATGTAAAAGCTCACAGAAGGTGGGCAGAGAGTGTAGATTATTAGTAGGATCTGCAGGGTTCTGAGTGGAGCACTGCAATTTCAAATTTCATTAGCATCATCGAGAAAAGGTCAAACCAAATACAACCTATTCCAGTCGATCAAAGTGTGTGCGCCGCTCAGTTGTCTGACTCTTTGTGACCCCATGGCCTGGAGCTAAGGAAATAGTTTGATCCAGAAGTGACGTACATTACTCTTGCTCAGAATTCTGTAGACAGAACTAGTCCTATGGACCCTTTCACACAACCACAACAGACCTGAAAGCTATATACTGTAATATGTCTAAAAGGTGAAAACTGAAAACAGTTGGCAAATTAATAACCACCACAGTGCCTAATATCTAAACCATCAATATCTAAACCATCACTTTTAACAAGGTAAGGCTATAATTAAGTAAAATTATAAAATTTGAAATCACCAAGTCAGGAAAGACACTGCTGCTGCTGCTGCTGCTGCTAAGTCGCTTCAGTCGTGTCCACCTCTGTGCAATCCCATAGACGGCAGCCCACCAGGCTCCCCAGTCCCTGGGATTCTCCAGGCAAGAACACTGGAGTGCGTTGCCATTTCCTTCCCCAATGCATGAAAGTGAAAAATGAAAGTAAAGTCACTCAGTCGTGTCCGACTCTTAGCAACCCCATGGACTGCAGCCTACCAGGCTCCTCTGTCCATGGGATTTTCCAGGCAAGAGTACTGGAGTGGGGTGCCATTGCCTTCTCCACAGATGGCTCAAAAGGACAAAATAATTTTTTTATTATAATGAGTTAAATTCTGTTAGCCTAAAGCAGTAGATTGGAAGGTAACAGATTAGAAATCATATTTAAATGTATTATAGAACTTTAGATAATAAAATTAAAATTTTAAATATCTGGGGAAAAAACCCTATATTAACAGGAATAAGAAGAGAACAGAGGATCTAGAAGAAAAGGTATACATTTCTCAAGGATAAAACCAAGACTTTCAAAAATCCTTCAGGAGGTAGATCAAGGAAAAGAAAAATAGCAGAGAAAACTTGGACTTCTGCATGGGTGAAAGTTTACCCAAATATACTATGTGATAAGATTAAACATATACATATACCAGTAGAAATATGAAACTGAAATTATTTTCAAAATGGCACTGTTTTTGTTTCTTCAATTCTACACAACTTTTATGTCCAAATAAACAGTGGAATAAAGAAAGAATTCCTAGTCAAAGGTAGTTTTCAGAACATCTATGACTATGCCTTGTAATGCTGAAGAAAGTGTTGCCAATAAACAGGCTTTTGAAATAAAATGTTTTTTCAAACCAAACTTTGGCCTTTTTGGAAATCTATACCTTAACAGTACAATATATAGTATAAGAGAATCTAAGAATAAATATTGGTGATTGGATTTCCAAGACAGTATTGAAGAAAACTGCATCATTTGAATAGACAAAAAATGTATTATTTTATGGAAGGATAATATATGGAGGAGGACAAATTATTTACTAATAAACATGACAATATGTTAGCAAGATTAGGCTAGAAAATTTAACTATATATAGAAACCAAGGGTTTGTTCATCATTCAACTTATTGTCACTTAACTGACAAAACTTAGACTCTATTAAATCAGGTAATATGATCTGAACTTACTACTGCATAATATCAGTCAAAATATCAATATAGAGAAAAATAAATAGAGAGGATCATTAAGGTCTGTCTCTTATACACATCAGATGT
>SJYT01079245.1:601013-620515 GCA_006410635.1 Cephalophus harveyi | reverse complement strand
AATGGTTAGCAATTTTCTTGAAAGAAGGCTAACATAAATAGGAAAAAGCAAAATAAAACACCTCTGCAAATTAGTTTTTTTAAATAGCCATTCAAAATAAAATATACTTACATCAAGCCTCATGGGGAAAAATGCATTCTTATAACCGAGATTATTTACTAAAAAAGTAACCTCAGTCAGAATACTAGCACATATATTTTGCCACTAAAATATTTACTGTGGCAGTACTGAGATAATCCACTCATTTCTCATCTCTTACATTATATACTGTTTAGAGTTCAGTAGTTGAATCAGCAAATATTTACCAAGCATTTTTTATTGGTCAGTGTGTTACTGTATTTTAATTTATCTTGTCCTAGAAACATCCCATTGAGATCAGTATCATTCTCTCCTTTCAAAAACAAGGTTATGTGCCTCCATTAAAATAGTGAATTAATTTTTAAGCCTGGGTCAGGAATAACCTCAATATAAAGCAAGTACCTAGCTCCTTTCATGTGCCAGGCATTCCACTAGCAGGTCCTGGGGTGGTGGAGATGAGTGAGAAATGGTCTCTCCCCCTTCCTCCCCCCACTCCAACCTGGGTCTTTATTACTCCTGGCTCTAGAACTTCTTTGCTAAAGCTGGTGCGGTAACTTGGAACCTTTTACTCAGAAGCAACAAGTGCCATCCGTTTCCAAGAAGGATCAGAGGCATGTGAACTGAACTGATGTTTTATTATAAAACGGTTTAAGTTGAAGCTTTAGACCCATTTATAGACCTGACATTGCGCCTCACTTCTGACATTCTAAAATCTCTCTTTGCACCAGCTGGCTCATCAAAGGGTGGCATGACTGGATAATACTATATAGCTACTCCTCTCCCATCAAAATGACTTTTATTGTATTATACCATGGCAAGGTGACGTGCTATACTTAACCATTCAGTCGTGTCTGACTCTTTGCAACCCATGGACTGCAACCTGCTAGGCTCCTCTGTCCGTGGGAATTCTCCAGGCAAGAATACTGGAGTGGGTTGCCATCCCTCTTCCAGGGGATGCTCCCAACCCAGGGATCGAACCCAGGTCTCCTGAAATGTAGGCAGATTCTGTATCGACTGAGCCAGCAGGGAAGCCAAAGAATACTGGAGTGGGTAGCCTATCCATTCTCCAGGGGATCTTCCCAACCCAGGAACTGAACCAGGGTCTCCTGCATTGCAGGCAGAGTCTTTACCAGCTGAGCTACCAGGGAAGCTCAAAGTGAAAGTGTTAGTGGCTCAGTTGTAGCTGACTTTTTGCAAAATGTAGTCTGCTAGGTATCTCTGTCCATGGAATTTCCCAGGCAAGAATACTGGATTCGGTTCCCGACTCAGGAACCGAACCCAGGTCTCCTACATTAAAGGCAGGTTCTTTACTATCTGAGCCACTAGGGAAGGTCCTGGCAAGGTCATACCTCCCCAAATTTAGGAATTTTACACAAAACAGACCTATGATACACCTTACTCTGTGATAAATAGGTTTTCAATTTTTCTTCCTTACAATATATAAACATAGAAAATTTTGCTACCTGATCTTGGTTCCATGAATAGTAAATATGCCTCCTCAAAGCAATTCATTTCCTTTTACACTAGAGACAGAGATCACATTTCTATTTTCTGATTGGTTTCTAGAAACCTTGGAGTCAAATTTGTGATCTATCTCTAACAAATGTTTAGAACTTGAGGGCAAATATTTTATATACCAACCTAACCCCCAGTTCAATTTTTATGCTTATTTTCCCTTAATCTTGGCTTTGTCACACATTTAAAATTAATTTCATTCTGTATGAGTATTTATAAGTTCTGATGAATAATTATTGTTATAACTCAGAGTACTGGTAAATAAACAACTAAAAACTAAACACTCTGGAATTTATTTGCAAGGGAACATATTCCAGAGCTCATGGAACTTATTTGTTGAACAGGTAGGAAATAGCAGTAGAAATACAAACTTCCAAGCTTTTGGAAATTACTTTTTTGAGTAATGTCGATAAAATAATAAAGCTGTAATTCGGAGTTACAAGCAGAATATGAATTACAGACATAGACTGAAAAACAGCACAGTTAAGCTTCCTGGGTTCACAAGAGACACAAGCTGAGCTGCTGGTAGAACCAGTTTCCAGTCTCCCTTTCTCCCATGCTGAGGCTCATGACTATTAGTAATATATTAAAGGAGCACACTGGAAAACTTGAACAAGAAGGCATATCTATATCTACACATGGTTTCAATGGTAGATACAGACACTGGTGGTCTCATGACCATATACTTATTCATAGTGAAGTGAAAATCACTCAGTCATGTCCTACTCTTTGCGACTCCATGGACTATATAGTCCATGGATTTCTCCAGGCCAGAATACTGGCATGGGTAGCCATTCCCTTCTCCAGGGGATCTTCCCAACCCAGGGATCAAAACCAGGTCTCCTGTGTTGCAGGCATATTCTTTACCAGCTGAGCCATAAGAGAAGCCCAAGAATACTGGAGTGGGTAGCCTTTCCCTTCTCCAGGGGATCTTCCCAACCCAGGAATTAAGCCAGGGTCTCCTGAACTGCAGGCAGATTCTTTACCAACTGAGCTATCAGGGAAGCCCTACTTATTCATAACATAAGGTTTAAGATCCTCTGAGCCTATTTATTCCAAGATTTACAAAATAGACTGAGTCCCATAACAATAGCAACACATAAAGTTCATGGCTTTGAACTCTAAGTTCATGAGCAATCATGTTCATCATGCTTATGTGCATGCTTAGGCGCTCTGTCCTGTCTAACTCTATGCGACCCCATGGACTATAGCCCACCAGGCTCTTCTGTTCATGAGCTTCTCCAGGTAAGAACACTGGAGTGGGTTGCGATTCCCTTCTCCAGGGGATCTTTCTGACCCAGGGAGAACTGGTGGTTCCTACATTACAGGTAGATTCTTTACCATCTGAGCCACCAAGGAAGTCCATGTTCATTATATGTGTGTATATATATACACACGCCCACATATATATGCATACACACATGCACATATATGCACACAGACATATGTGTATATGTGTGTGTGTATACATATATACATATAGTCAAGAAGACTGCCAATAATTAAGCACATTGACTTTCAACTCCTGGTGAATGAGTATGCTACACTTAGCTACTAAATGGGTTGCAGAAAACTCTCACATGGGGGGTGTCATGAAAATAAAGACATCACCAGGGCAGGAGAGTCAGGCGTGCACATCTTTACCCTTTCACTCCTATTCTCGAACCTAGAGGGCTCAACTACAAATACACTGTCTCTGTCTGTTAAATTTTCACCTGGAAAGGAGAGGAATTTCATGAACACATCAGCAATAACACTGTGCAATCAACACACAGAGAAATTACCCATTTGTGATCTAACACATCAGCATGATGTTTACCAGTGTAAAACAGGGAAACAAACATTTCCCCGGGGAACAGACATGTCAAAAAGGGGGTTCCCATTTTACAGTTTCTCAGTTCACATTTGTGATAATCCACTTTTAATCAATAACTATGGCTGAGAAACACCACAGCCTGTAATTCAGGTGCTGGGGTTCTCAGAGAGAGGTTAGTAGCACTGTCTTTATAAACCTGTCACAGGACAAGCAGGGGCTGGACTCCAGTTCAGAGCAGTGAGGAAGTACCTGTGGATTGAGGATCCATTGCCTGACCTGGAATCCTTCTCCTGAAGTTTATTCACAAGTTCCATAGCTCCCAATCTTCAATTTATTTCCAGGTAACATGTAGATAGTACAAATGCTGAGGAACAGGATTATCAAAAGGATTAAATGAGATGATGTGTGTAATGAACGCAGCCACTGGATAAGCATTGGATATCATCTAAATAAAATGTTTTGTATGTTGTTTCCAAGTGAGACATTTTAAGCTAAATAATGTGCTTATTTCTTGTCCATGCCAGCTTTACTAAAATTACCTGATATAAAGAATACTTTCACACAGTTTATGAAAGAGTTTTCTCTGTAGATCCTTTTAGTTAGCTTAGATTTAAAATAATAGAATTAAGATCATGAATTCATCAAATATTTTTACACAAGCAGAATTATGTTCATAGTTCAATTTCAAAATTAAAGAGAACACAAAAAAGATCGATGGAGAAAAAACATCTGACATCTTTTATGACTATTCTTTATTGAAAATTGTATCATTCAATCCATAAAGGGGCTTTAGAAAACCACTTTCTCAAGTTAAACCTGTTCAAATGGGAGGTTTTACTTACATTAATAAATCGAATGAACAGTTTTAATTAAAAACTCATGCTATTTTCAAAATAATGCTGAAGAGTATATTTCTGATCAATTGTTAACTGCCAGATGGGAGATTTTCATAAGCTGTTTTTAATATTTCACTTTCATGAATACATCACTTAAATATGTGGCCTACCAATCTCAAATACAAAAGCTATTCAATCTCAGTATTAAAATAATGCAATAACTTAAGTACTTTTCTGTAATTTTTGTTTATAGACTTTAAATATAAAGCATGGAATTCAATAATTGAATTAACAAAGCTTTTCATCAAATTACTTTAAGTAAATTTCCAGAGCAAGCACATCAATGAGGAATTATGACATACCTGGGCCCTAAGTTAATGCTGTGCCAAGAAGATAATTCGACAAGCGTCATCGATGAGGCAAATGAGCAAAAGTAATGTATGTGTGTGTGTTCCATAAGACTTTTACTTATATTCAGTTCTATGAAATTAAGTTACATTAATATTTATAATTGAATGTGTTAGAGTGAGTATAAAGAGAAGGGGGAAGCATCACCTATTTGGGGTATTTTACATGTGTCTAAAAATGACATTTTGGTTTTGCAAAAGATTTTGACATTCATCATTACTTACCCTGCTTAATAAGTAAGAAAACTGAGAAACACAGAGCTTTTAGGGTGGGTTGCCATTTCCTTCTCCAATGCATGAAAGTGAAAAGTGAAAGTAAAGTCGCTCAGTTGTGTCCGACTCTTACCGACCCCATGGACTGCAGCTCACCAGGCTCCTCTATCCGTGGGATTTTCCAGGCAAGGGTACTGGAGTGGGGTGCTATTGCCTTCTCCAAAAAATACAACACTGATTACAGAGCCCAAGTCTGGAGCTCCCATGATGGTGCTCTCTTTTTACTTCTTATGCCACGTTTAGGTGGAGGTCAAAGGACTGAATATAACTCACAGTCATTAGCTCAATGTGAGAATTATTAGAACCTAGAAAAGAAGGAATAAGAAGAACTCATTTTTTTTTTTGCTTTCTCTTTAAGTTCTCAAGAAATCATAGCAGTTATTTTTTTGCTTTTTCCTCATAAGAAAAAAAAAAAAAACTAGAGCACTAACTGCAAAGTGATTAAAAAAAGCAGTCTTTATAGGCTGACAAAATCAGGTGAGCCACCAACAAACCAAATGTGTAGTAACCTTGCTCTTCTCTAGCTCACAAGTGGATTACATCCTCTCATTTTCATTTTAGCTTTATTATTATTTATGCTCTCATTTTCTTGAAGAAAGTTATTTTCAAATTCCCTGCCAGATTCAGAAAAGGGTTGGAAGATTTTCATAATGAGCTTCACTAGAAATTTTAGAATTTAGCAGCCACATGAAGCCAAGATCAAATGGAGATCAGGCTATAAAACATGGTCAGAGCTAGTGAAGAAATCATTCAGAGATTGGAACATCTTCAAATACATGGTATATGTCCATAAAGAGGGCCTGAGTTTATAATTATCAAGAGCAAAAACAGAATATGATATTCTTTTTTAAGGTCAAGAATAAATAAAATATCCCTGAAACTAACCCTCAGGGAAGGCTAGATATAATAAATCCAAAGTTTTAAACAGTGTTAACAAGAGAGTTGGACCATTGGAGAGCTGGACTAAAGAAAGCTGAGTGCCAAAGACTTGATGCTTTTGAACTGTGGTGTTGGAGAAAACTCTTGAGAGTCCCTTGAACTGCAAGGAGATCCAACCAGTCCAATTTGAAGGAAATCAGTCCTGAACATTCATTGGAAGGACCGATGCTGAAACTCCAATACTTTGGCCACCTGATGTGAAACACTGACTCCTTGGAAAAGACCCTGATGCTGGGAAAGATTGAAGGCAGGAGAAGGGGATGACAGAGGATGAGATGGTTGGATGGCATCACGGACTCAATGGACATGAGTCTGAGCAAGCTCCAGGAGTTTGTGAAGGACAGGGAAGCATGGGGTCACAAAGAGTCAAACATGACTGAGCGACTGAACCGAATGAACAGGAGTAGCTGACTGAGCGACTGAACCGAATGAACAGGAGTTTCAATCATAATCAACAAAATCAAACCCCAAATGCCATTTCAGTACTTTTAAGGCAAAATATCTATATTGTGCATTATCGTGCATGCTATCTGATGTCCTGTAACATGCTTATGAAATATGCAATGATATTTCCATTTTACAGATGAAGAAATTAAGATGCAATTATTTGAAGTATTTTTCCTAACTGATAAAAGACATAAGCATGATAAATTCATGACTTTTGGAAATCAGTGCATTTGCACTGAACTCTTGAATATGTACCTACACTAAGACAGATTTTAATATGAGACGCATCAGCACATTCTGCAAACACCACGAAATTTCTTTTTGAGAACTAGTGCCAAGCACTACGGTATCTACAGCATCAAGTAGCCATCTTGCTGATTCTCTCTGAGGTGATAGCTATGGCTTCCTCTTTCCCGTTTCATTCATGTTATAACCAAGCCACCTTGAATTCAATGATCTTCATTTTGATTCAAAAAGACAACTTGATAACTGTTTGCTGACTCACACTCCAGGACTATAATACTAACTAGTTTTTAAGTCGGGTCTTTGTATTCTCACAGCAAATATATTTGCTATTTTCATACCTTTTATGGCAAAAATACCTTTTCTTGTGACTATTTCAATTAAGCATTCAATCCCAGACTTGGCAATTGTTTTGTAGGCAGTTGTCATATCAGGATTCTGTTAACAGAGAAATTAAAGAGAACATTATTAATCAAATCAGCACTATTTTCCAGCTAATCTTTACAGGTACTGATGATGGGATAAGAATGATAATTCTTTTGGTGAAATCCAGTAAGTTGTCTTTTTACTGGTAGAAAAGGTGGGGATAAAATAATCAAAGAATGCACTGACTGAAAAGTCTTAGACTAAAGCACAGCCTTATGCAATCTGCTATACTGTACTGCCTTGAAAGGGTTGTAAGTCCAACTAAGGAAAAAAAGTCCTGGGGTTCCCAGGTGGTTCAGTGGTAAAGAATCCTCCTGCCAATGCAGGAGACATAGGTTCAATCCCTGGGTCAGGAAGATCCCCTGGAGTAGGAAATGGCAACCCACTCCAGTATTCTTGCCAGAGGAGGACAGACGAGTCTGGTGGGCTACAGTCCATGAGGTGGCAAAGAGTTGGACAAGACTGAGCTACTCAAGCATGCATGCAAGAAAAAGTAGTAGTCTTATTTGAAAAGCCCAGCTTCTGTGAGTCTAGCAGGCTGAATGTTTCTATAACATCAGAAGATTGTCAAATAAACTCTCTAGCCAAGGCTAAGATTTCCTTTGGTATTTAGTGTAGATCAGAAATAACTATATTTAAATTTAAATGAGACATATTTCAAAGTCAAATAGTGTCTATGTGAGCTTTTCCAGGAGTATTTGTTCTTTTCTACCAATTCAAATGGTCAATAGTTTGTACCATACAGAAAAGAAAACCATGAGTAAGTATTTTCTCTATCAAGTCACCTACCAGTCATTGTTTTTAAATGTCTGGCGTGCTGCAGTCCATGGGTTGCAAAGAGTCTGACACGACTGAATGACTGAACTGAACCAGGCATTTTATATATGTTTCCTCACTTTAATAGCTACCATTGTCCTGTGAGGTAGGTGTTATTATCCACATTTTCTACAGAGAAAATGGTCTCAAAACTTTGAAAACTTTGCATAAAACCACTTAAACAATCAGTTATTCAGCTATAGTTCAAACTCAAATTTGATATAACATTTTACAGGCTAAAGTACTTTTGAAAAAAACAGAAAGTATCTACATTATTTTGCTAAGGTGTACTCTTATAATAAATAGAGTACCATAAAAAATACCAAATAATAAGTTATATTCCTCCCATCTGAAAGAATTAATTCAGCATTTTGAACGTGACGCTCAGCTAAGGCATAGTTTCCTCAATAAAAAAATTCTGGCATACTTAATAAAGTAACAGATGCTATCTCAACGAACACAAAATATAAGAGCATTCTTCTTTCACTGGGCATTTGGCAACTTGTAAGGGAAATCAAGCAGCTGGGTCATAGCATAGTAAATTATTTAAAAGTCAAATATGCTCACCTCACACCATATGCTGAAACAAGTTCCAGATGTAGTATTAAAAAGTTAAATGTTTTGAAAATCAAGCCAAAGAAAATGAAAATAATATTGAATACTTATCAAACCAAATGACAAAGAAATCAGTTTCTACATTTTAAATTTACAAAGAATACACCAAGGAAAATAGCAAATGTCATCATAACATTTGAAATGTTACTATTAAAAAAAAAAAAAAACTTTTGGAAATTTTTCAACCAATGTGGCAGTGGCTTAAAAACTTGATTATATTTTTATATGTGTAAAACACAAAATATTCAAACTTCCAAAAGAAAATCACTAAGAATATAACAGATAAAATGGCAATAACTTAAACAATTAACATTAAAAATAAAAACAGCATCAAATATAGTCTTGAAAATATTTAAACTTCCTAGTGGCCAGAAAGTGCAAGTTAAAACAAACACCATTTGACATGTAAAATGGAAAAAATAAGTAACTAAACGCCCAAAGTGCTGGTAAAAGTGCAATGAATTCACCATCCCATTCATTCTTGATGACAATATAAATTAGTGCAATTCTTCTAGAAAGCAATTTGGCAAATACCTTGTCAAAGCTGCACTCATTATTCATATGCCAAGGAATCTAGCCTAAGGAAATCAGCCAAAACATATGCAAAGCTAAATTTAGTAAGGCCCAGCTTTACACTAAGGACAATGAGAAGCAACTTACCATCTAACAGTAGGAGAATGTTTTAGGATATTATCATAGATCCACTGGATAAGATATCTGGCTATTTTTAGAATATTACGACTAAAGACTGTTCAAGAATAAATGCTAGTATTTAAAATAAGTATTGCCTGAAGCAAACTTACATGACCCTGGTTATTATTATAAGTACACTTTTTAATTGTTTACTATAATTATTATCATAGTTAATTATCATGAGTACACTTGTAAATACTTTCTAAGAAACTGAGTGGAATATATTAAAATTCTAATAGTAGTTGGATTCAGAGATGCACTATTTACATTCGTCCTATTTTTCACATTTTCTCTAAGATGGGTTCTCTACATTTATGTTTTTAAAAGAAGTTACATATGATAGCTGTTAGGAAAAAAAATCCTAAATCCTGAGATAAGGAAGAGCATGATCAAAATGACAGGGACAGACAATAAAAGTCAATAATAAATGTTTTGTTAAGTATTGCCCTCACCAGGGGGATTCACATACACTCATTGATGCCAGTAGGATGCGTATGGGATGAGTGAAGGAATTATCTAAATTAGAGAATATAGTTAGGTCTAACCTTCAAAACTCAGAAAAAATCACTATCAGGGCAAGGGACACTAAACAAAATACTGAGATGCAAGCAGCAAAAACTGGGTAATATCAAACTGGGGAAAATTCTGAAAGAGATGGGAATACCAGACCACCTAACCCGCCTCTTGAGAAATCTGTATGCAGGCCAGGAAGCAACAGTTAGAACTGGACATGGAACAACAGACTGGTTCCAAATAGGAAAAGGAGTACGTCAAGGCTGTATATTGTCACCCTGCTTATTTAACTTATATGCAGAGTACATCATGAGAAACGCTGGACTGGAAGAAACACAAGCTGGAATCAAGATTGCCAGGAGAAATATCAATAACCCCAGATATGCAGATGACACCACCCTTATGGCAGAAAGTGAAGAGGAATTAAAAAGCCTCTTGATGAAAGTAAAAGAGGAGAGTGAAAAAGTTGGCTTAAAGCTCAACATTCAGAAAACGAAGATCATGGCATCCCGTCCCATCACTCCATGGGAAATAGATGGGGAAACAGTGGAAACAGTGTCAGACTTTATTTTTCTGGGCTCCAAAATCACTGCTGAAGGTGACTGCAGCCATGAAATTAAAAGACACTTACTTCTTGGAAGAAAAGTTATGACCAACCTAGATAGTATATTGAAAAGCAGAGACATTACTTTGCCGACTAAGGTCCATCTAGTCAAGGCTATGGTTTTCCCAGTAGTCATGTACGGATGTGAGAGTTGGACTGTGAAGAAGGCTGAACGCCAAAGAATTGATGCTTTTGAACTGTGGTGTTGGAGAAGACTCTTGAGAGTCCCTTGGACTGCAAGGAGATCCAACTGGTCCATTCTGAAGGAGATCAGCCCTGGGATTTCTTTGGAAGGAATGATGCTAAAGCTGAAACTCCAATACTTTGGCCACCTCATGCGAAGAGTTGACTCATTGGAAAAGACTTTGATGCTGGGAAGGATGGGGGCAGGAGGAGAAGGGGACGACCGAGGACAAGATGGCTGGATGGCATCACTGACTCGATGGATCTCAGTCTGAGTGAACTCCGGAAGTTGGTGATAGACAGGGAGGCCTGGCATGCTGCGATTCATGGGGTGGCAAAAAGTCAGACACGACTGAGCGACTGAACTGAACTGATGTTAAATTTATATCACCTAGAGTTTGGTAGGGTAGTGCCTACAACTTTGCAAAATGGGTGCTTTTCAATAAATAAATTGGAAAGTCAATTGAGCTGGGGGTGGGGTGGGGAGAGGATATATAAAGCAAGCAGGCAGACAGAATGGCAAATAGAAAAATATGTATCTCTTCAGTGTCTGAGCATTTTGTACGTAGCCCCACCTCTCCACAAGTTTCTAACGTTTCCAGGCACTAAATGACCAGAAAAAAACTCTCATGCAATAACAAACCTGCATTGAGTCCAGATCTCGATAATTGCTCAGATTATAAAAGTCAAATTGAACTGAACCTGTTTATATGACTTGACAAACCTCATAAAGAGTGTAAAAATGACTGATACTGGGTTTTGAAAATGTTCATTTCCCTCTACATACAAACCAAGTGTTTCTTAGGACTCATGTGATATCCTGGAAACCGGGGAGTCATCTCAGTCATTAGCCCAGTGATCTGTTGTCTCCACCCACTCACTCTCCCTGCTCTTTCCACTTCCGGAGAATATCAATAACGGCTACTATTTGTTGAGTCACGTGCCTCCCAGGTGGCAGGCACTTTGCATCTGTTATCTCGTTTATTTCCAACCACAACCTTGTGAGGTCTGGCTGATGGCCCTCAGAGGGCTATCCACCACTCCTGAAACCCACTAGCAGCAACCCTTCCCTCTTATCTGCTCAGAAGACTCATTGAGCCAGCTCTCAGAAATGCTGTGCGGAAACAAACTTTCACAATTTACGATCTGCACGGTGATCTCACACTTCCTCCCACACGTGATCCAAGAAAAGGTGCCAACCAGACACAGGGAGTAGATTATCGTAGCAGAGAGAAAACAAGCCAAAATGTCGAGTCCATTGGGTGCTGCTATTGGTTCCTGACTCTGGTGTTCATAAGTTGGGCGATCTCAGTTAAGTCATTGCAACACTCCAAGCCTAGGAACCTCACATTCATTATTCACATCAGAATGACCACCATTTTAATCATTTTTTTTTTCTATTATTGTAACAGCAGGCTATATCAGACATGCTTAGGCAAAAGGTAATATTACCAGAGTTATACAGGGTTGCTGTTGGAAATGTAGCTGAATTTCTCCAGAATGTTGGACCAGAAATTACCATGTATTTAGAAACATGAACAACTCTTTTTGGAGGTAGACACTCCAAAACCCAGGAGAAGGCCTAAATTAAACCCTAATTTTGCCATTTAATTGTCTCATCACTTAAGTTGATTTGCTAATAGTGCTAAACATAATCTGTGACCCAAGGTAGGCATTCAATAAATGGAAGCTGTTTTATCATGATTTTTATCATTGGGAATAATTCAGTAACAATCACTGATATATTTCCTTCACAGAGCTGTGATAATATACCTGAAAATCCATTAGGACTACCAAAGTAGGGGCTTCCCAGGTGGCTCAGTGGGTAAAGAATCCGCCTGCAATGCAGGAGATGTAGGCAGATGTGAGTCCAATCCCCAGGTCAGGAAAATCCCTTGGAAGAGGGCATGGCAACCCACTCCTGTATTCTTGCCTGGAGAAGTCCATGGACAGAGAAGCCTGGTGGCCTATAGTCTATAGGGTTGCAATGATGGCCTTGGAGCCACTTACATCAGGATTGTGCGGAATAGATTAATTGCAATGAGTCTCTGTTTTGGCTAAGGAGGGGGAGGTTTTCGTTACAACTGAAGTGATGGTGCATGCATGCAGATTTTGGGGGCTTCCCTAGTGGCTCAGACAGAAAGAATCTGCCCGCAATGCGAGAGACCTGGGTTCAATCCCTGGGTCAGGAAGATCCCCTGGAGAAGGGAATGACAACTCCAATATACTTGCCTGGGATGTCCCATGGACAGAAGGAGCCTGGCATGCTACAGTCCGTGGAGTCGCAAAAGTCAGACATGACTGAGCGATTAACGCCTCTACCATGCTGAAGTAGCCTAGAGGAATTACTAAGAGTTTAGGCTCAGGAGATAGTTTGCCTGACTTCCAATTCCAAACCTGCTACCTATTAGCTGTGTGACTTTAAGAACATAGTTACAGATTATGATAAGAAAATATTCATTTAATGGTAAAGATTAAATGAGATAATATGTATGAAATATTTAAACTGAGTCCTGGTGGTTACAAAATGTTCAGTAAGTACTAGTCATAGGATTTTTGTTTTAAAAATTTTATGAGTTTGAGAATAAAAAAAATTCTAGATAAACTAAAGGGATAGGAAACCTCAAAGTAATAAAAGAACAGTGTCTCAGCTATAACAAAGTGGCAGTTAATAATGGGAAAACTCAACCTAATTTTGCCCTAGTCTGTTCTTGTACTTCATTGTCCCTTTTCTTCTTTTCAATGTCATCAGGAAAAAAATAAATGAGTAAACTGACGTCATTCAAATAGCTTAACATACTTTCTAGAGCAGCATCACTCAGTAACCTGTTGGAAATGTACATTCTCAGCACCTCCCAGACTCACTGAATCAGAAGCTCTGTGTTGTTCACAGGCCACGGGGCAGGGAGAGCGTGCTGTGTTTCAACAACCCTCCAAGAGACTCTGAGGCATGCTTATGTCAGAGAACGCCGACTGCAAATTAGAAGCACTTGTGGAAATTAAAATATAGCTCTATATTGATGTCAGGGCCCTATCCTGAAACAACTGAATCAAGCAACTGAGGATGAGACAGGACAGAAATATAGATAGTTTAAAAACGAACAAAAACCTCCCCCTCCTTAGTCAAAAAGAGAATCACTGCAATTTAATTCATTCCACACAATCCTGATGTAAGTGGCTCCAACACCATCACCAAGAGAATCACTGCAATTTAATTCGTTCCACACAATCCTGATGTAAGTGGCTCCAACACCATCACCAAAGATGCCTCTGAAAAGCATGAAGATGGAAGTGGAGTTGGTTTTTAAGCATCTCTAGTCCTCACCTGACCTACCTCTTGAGAAACCTCTATGCAGGTCAGGAACCAATAGTTAGAACTGGACATGGAAAAACAGACTGGTTCCAAATAGGAAAAGGAGTACGTCAAGGCTATATATTGTCACCCTGCTTATTTAACTTCTATGCAGAGTACATCATGAGAAAAGCTGGGCTGGAAGAAGCACAAGCTGGAATCAAGATTGCCAGGGGAAATATCAATAACCTCAGATATGCAGATGACACCACCCTTATGGCAGAAAGTGAAGAGGAACTAAAATGCCTCTTGATGAAAGTGAAAGAGGAGAGTGAAAAAGTTGGCTTAAAGCTCAACATTCAGAAAATGAAGATCATGGCATCCAGTCCCATCACTTCATGGCAAACAGGTGGGGAAACAGTGGAAATAGTGTCAGACTTTTATTTTTGAGGGCTCCAAAATCACTGGAGACGGAGATTGCAGCCATGAAATTTAAAGACGCTTACTCCTTGGAAGGAAAATTATGACCAACCTAGATAGCATACTGAAAAGCAGAGACGTTACTCTGCCAACAAAGGTCCATCTAGTCAAGGCTATGGTTTTTCCAATGGTCATGTATGGATGTGAGAGTTGGATTGTGAAGAAAGCTGCGTGCCAAAGAATTGATGCTTTTGAACTGTGGTGTTGGAGAAGACACTTGAGAGTCCCTTGGACTGAAAGGAGATCCAACCACTCCACCTTAAAGGAGATCAGTCCTGGGTGTTCATTGGAAGGACTGATGCTGAAGCTGAAACTCCAATACTTTGGCTACCTCATGTGAAGAGTTGATTCACTGGAAAGGACCCTGATGCTGGGAGAGACTGGGGGCAGGAGAAGGAGACAACAGAGGATGAGATGGCTGGATGGCATCACCGACTCAAAAGACATGAGTTTGGGTGAACTCCAGGAGTTGGTGTAGGACAGGGAGGCCTGGTGTGCTGCGATTCATGGGGTCACAAAGAGTCGGACATGACTGAGCAACTGAACTGAACTGAGTCCCACACTCAGTTGGAGTAGGAAATGACAACCCACTCCAGTATCCTTGCTTGGGAAATCCCAAGGATAGAGGAGCCTGACGGCCTTCGGTTCGTGGACTGTCAAAGAGTCAGACACAACTGCTCGCACACGCACAATCATATTATAGATATTATACTTTAATATGTTCAGATCTTCTCATCTCAGGTAACACTTCTTCACGTGCATCTGGTCCCATAAGGAAACCAGTTCTTAGATCTTTCTTTCCTACTGACAGAAATCTTAATCAACCCAGAACATTTTAAGTGAAATTGTATACCTCAGCCAAATGAAATTTCAGACATTGGCCAAACAGACTGCATAAGGGGACAGAGAGTCGGGGACGCTTTCCATGGTCTCATTTTAATTACGCAACCTATTTTCTCAGCCACAGTAAATTATAGAGCACTGATCATTTATTATATTGAGTGGCATACCTTAATGAATACTAACTCATTTCAAGACTTTTTGGCAAACCGCAGGATGAACTGAACTAACTTGTATCGTTCTAAGAAAAGCCACTCGGCAGAACAGAGGTGCCAATTGGTACACTTAAGAGCAGTGAAAACACAACCTGCAAAGATATTTAGAGGCAGAAAAAGTGGAAGCACATTCTAATATGGCCTAGAATGATAAAGTTTCTATTTTGGCGTGTAACAAAAATGAAGCCATTTTAAAATAATCATGTCAAAGGACCCACGTCTCCGGCTTTCAAAACGAACGTGCTGGCTTCCAGTCAACATTTGCAGGGCTTAGCAGCAGGAGGTCATTACTCTTTGACAATGTTCAGCTACACAGACATTATCTCCAATTAACAGGTTTTAACTACAAGGATTTCTCTTTTATTGAAAAGGGTGTTATTTTTTAAATAAATAACTACAGAAGTTTTTTCAGTCATCTCATCTCATTGACTTGGATGATGACATTTACTCCTTTAAATTTACTCCCCCCAACACGCACACACAAACACATGCACCAATTCATCTGAGTCAATAGACTACTTGCATTATCCTTGAATCCTTCTTAAAGCATGGTAGACATATATGTTAAATATTTTAATCTTTACATGGACAGTTCACAAAGACATCTTTCTCACCTCAGCAAAAAAGCAAAAAACACTTCCCAATGTTGATGTAGCCAAGACATTCTGAATGCTTAAAATTTCTCAAATAAAGTACAAATGAAACATTTATCAATTGTATTGTATTATGTTTTCTGTCTCATTTCAAAAGGTATTATGGAATTCTGGATGATGGCCAGAAGCCCCGAAGAGAATTTTTACACCTTCTCAATAGACACATTTATAGCTTTTAACTGCACAGAGCGCTGGTCTTATCAGTGCATAGCAGGGAACTGATTAAAATATTGTAGGCAAATTTAAACTTGGTTGTCCTTAGGTGGAAATGAAGCATCATTCTGGGCTGAAACCTCCAATTATATAAGATAGGAAGTCACAGAAAGACATCAGATTCGTACACTGTCAGTCTACACGGCAGATGGTAGTGTCTGGCAATGCCTTTTATATAACAGAAAATATTATTATAAAAATATCCACAGAAGACATTTTTAGTTCCTTGACATAATATGTGGAAAAATTAGAGATTTCTATAGAAATTAGAGGTTTAATACCCAACACTATGAAACAGTAATTTTCTTTGAAATCTATGCATTAACTATTCTGTCATTTCTTAGAGAACTTTTTATAGTTAAAAGTCATCTGGTATTTTCATCTCTCCCTCTCTTTCATTTTCTCTCTCTCCCTCCCTTTCTACCATCTATTTAAATTCAACCTAAATCTATATGTTTTTATACAACAGTCAAATCACACTATAGTGTGTTGTGGTGTGCGACAAATCACATTTTAGTCTTCCCCAATGTTATTATAAAAGAATTGCCTTTATCTCAAAGGGGATATTTCCTTATAGATGAGGTTTCTTGCAGGTAGAAGTCTCCTGAGACCTACACTTTTGAGTGGCATGTTCTTAAGCATATTGCATTATATGTCAGTACAATTAGCATATTCTTCCGGATTGTAAAACGTAACAATGGCTGACAGCTCAATATGTAAGGAAATGGTCTGTAAAACTATCTAAGAACTAGGAAACCCAGTCCTTGTGTGGAACAAACAGGAATAGCAGTTTTTGAAACTATTCGTTTGAAAATGAATGGAGGAAGCTTAGACTCCCAGATGGGTCCACCGTTCCTGTCTTATACTGAGACATCATGTTCAGTGTTGATACATTTCTGAGGAGCAACGGGAACCCAAGGGGTAGTTAAAAGAGAGGGAATAGGAATGGAAATATCCTGGCCTGATTTTGGCAAAACACAGAAGATGTACCCATAAAGCAATGGTACAAAGATTTTCAAAAAATCTTACTGTCTGCAGAAAGGTCCCTGTGTTCTCAGATATGTTCTACTGCGGCGGTGCGTGTTCTTGAACCACCAAAGCATTGAGTCTGGATCTTGCCACCAGCACGCGCCTGGAAATGTGGTCAGTGAGCACCACTGCATAACTAGACACAGAGTCAGGATGTAGAAAACTACAAGGCAAAAGAGCCACAGCCCAACCGCGATTTTGGAGAATTTTATGAGGCCATCCTCTTAATTATACATCCTGGAAGAGTCATTCAAAGAACCGGAAGGGGTACTAGGGTGGCCTGGGGGACAGCAAGCTGTCTTAATTCCCTGGTGCACACTTGTTATTTTGGTGTACTTGCTTAATTTCAAAAGTAAATGCAGGGAGTAAAAATGCCCAAGATCATTTCTATAGCCAGCTCTTTGTCCTAAATCTCATATGTTGTAGGTAAAAATTATTGAAATTCAAAGATTTCCATTTCCAAGTAAAGCAGAAAAGGAAAGGAAAAGGAAAGTGAAGATGCTCAGTCATGTCTGACTCTTTGTGACCCCACGGACTGCAGCCCATCAGGCTCCTCTGTCCATGGGATCCTCCAGGCAAGAGTACTGGAGTGGGTTGCCATTTCCTTCTCCAGGATATCTTCCCAACGCAGGGATCGAACCTGAGTCTCCTGCATTGCAGGTAGACACTTTACCATCTGAGCCACCAGGGAAGTAAAACTGGAGAATGAAAAAATACTAAAGTCAGTCCTTGAAATTTTGAAAACAGTGGACAAAGACATAGCAATATCATAACTGAATATATATACGTGTGTGTGTATATATATGTATACACGTATATTTATATACACTCTCATCCTCTTTCTGCCTGTGGCCATAGCCTCGAGAAAGGACACAGCGGCTTGCTCTCAAGGGCCCCTATTACTGTCACCATCACAGACATGCTATTCATTGCAGTATTTCACACTCCTCATTCTCCACACATCCATGCATAAACCTGAGAAATCCCTGTGAATCAGAGAAGTCACGGAAAAGGGCCCAGACAGTCTCATCATTATTAACTTTAACATGTAACTTTACAAATCAGTATAACGCCACCACACATTCTTCCGTGCGTGCCCAGTCGCTCAGTCACGCCCAACTCTCTGCAACCCCACAGTCTGTAGCCCATCAGGCTCATCTGTCCAAGGGATTTCCCAGGCAAGCATACTGCTGTGGGTAGCTATTTCCTGCTCCAGAGGATCTTCCTGACCCAGGGATCAAATCCATATCTCCCGCACACATGCTTCTAATTCAAACCAAAATACACACCCCAATTCCAGCTGTAACTTGATTCTAGTTACCACTATTGCCTCAAAACCTTTTTACTCTGGCAGAAGCCCTCTCACAGTAAGGACGCTGGGACTAATTCACTTATATTTTTGTGCCACAATCCCTTGCCTTTGGAGACAAAGAAACATATTTCCATGAAATTCAGAGCCTTAAATACCCATATTTATATTGAAATTCCATTATTAGAAACACATTAGATTCTACTGGAGGTTTTCTTTTATAGTACAAAGACTTCTGGGAAGTCTACCTTTTTAAAGTCCAGACACTTTAGAGAGGTCATACACTTCTAGAATGACAGGAGAGAGTCAAGGACTGTGTGGCCAAGGCGAGGATCATGGCATGACAAACACAAACATCTTGAATATATTGCCCGGAATGAATTCACATGAGTGGCTCCCTGTGGCAGGCAACTTCTGAGACAGCAGATATTTGGGGCATTTTTCTTTTCTCTGAAATAACTAGAGGTTATCCTCAAAGACTGCCCTGGCACATGCCAGTTAATCATTGGGATAGGTATAACTTTGGATTGATCATTCATAGACATCAATACTTTATTTATGTCCTATTTCAACTAATATTTATAACATTTATTATGCTACATATTATTATATGTAATAAGAATTGTGATAGATGCCAGGTATAACGTACTCACCACAGAAGAGGAAAAGTATAAAGTGGATCTGAAGAAAAATAAATACATATAAAAAACTGGGTCTGTAGAAATAAGAATTCATTTCAAATGTTGGTCAATTCAGATGTAATGAACTCACATTGCACTGGATTATTTCTGAAAATCATAGACCTCTTAGTTAACTAGATAACCAGCTCAACATTCTTTTCCTTTGGGTAATTACATTTCTAAAATATGATGGACAGTTTGAAATCTTAAGTTTGATAAAAAGCAAGAGAGTTCCAGAAAAACATCTACTTCTGCTTTATTGACTATGCCAAAGCCTTTGACTGTGTGGATCACAATAAACTGTGGAAAATTCTGAAAGAGATGGGAATATCAGACCACTTAACCTGCCTCTTGAGAAATCTGTATGTAGGTCAGGAAGCAACAGTT
>SJYT01079245.1:566793-600560 GCA_006410635.1 Cephalophus harveyi | reverse complement strand
ATTGGAAAAGACTCTGATGCTGGGAGGGATTGGGGGCAGGAGGAGAAGGGGACGACTGAGGATGAGATGGCTGGATGGCATCACTGACTCGATGGACGTGAGTCTGAGTGAACTCCGAGAGATGGTGATGAACAGGGAGGCCTGGCATGCTGCGATTCATGGGGTCGCAAAGAGTCGGACACGACTGAGCGACTGAACTGAACTGAACTGAACCTGCCTACATGAAATGAAATGGGCAATCACAGTATATGACTCTTTTTCCTGACATACTCAAGAAGCACAGAAGAATCAGGTTTTTCCAAAGGCTCTGGTTTAGTAAAGATGTCCAGACAAGCTGTGGGAGTGTGGTCCCACAGTGGACTTACCTGCTGCAGTCAGTCGCTTCCTAAGAGTCATGGGCTCAAAGCACTTTGTGGCTTTGTCACGAAGAGACATGAAACTCATTCCCAGTTTGAAATATAGATGACAAGCCGACAAGCACACACATAGTTAACAAAAAATCACATACGTTCCTGTTAGTTGACAAATACCAAGAGAGTGTAGGCTATAAAAACTAACTCTGGGTGGAACATACATTCTATTTCCTATATTATGAACCTCTCTGTTAGAGTACGCAGGAATTCCCACTCATTTTCATATCAAACTCATAACACTTGTCTTACACGTTAAAAGCCAGACATTGTGGCTGGTTCATTAAGGTAAGTGCTATTTATGCATCTCTGTATAATCAGAATGTAGCATAATATACTGAATCACAAAGCATGAGAAAATAAATTCTTCTTTTTTTTAAGTGCTTCATTTAAGAACATACAGAATGTAAAAGACTCTTTTGGTAATGCTGAGGAATACATTTTTTTGAGTTATTTAGTTGCAAGCATATGAGAGTTAACTAAAACAAATCTTATTCAAGAATGCATAAGAAAATGGGATGGTGGTTGAATAAATGTTGAGCACACATATTGTTTCAAAGTACAAACATAAGCCTATGACTGTATATTTAATTTCATTTTTATGCAGTTATCCATTTTATAGTATCAAAGTTAAAAAATGTAAACTGTCCATCACACTTTTTAGCAATGCAACTAACAAAACTGATGACAAATATATAGATAATATACAGATAGCATCTTTATATATATAACATATATTGTGTGATGATGTGTGTATATATATATGTACATATTTGTATTTAAAGACACAGAGAGAGACAGGTATGACTATAAATTCACTGTAATTGCAAATGGAAAAAGAAACGGGAAATTCCAAAAAGCAACATTCTCTTCTACATTCAAACAGCCAAATTCTACCATTTTTTCTTTACAAAATTTCTAAAATCCATCTGTTCCATGATGAAATATACATTTTATCCTACTTTCAAACATACTAAATATTTCATTTCTTACATCACAGGCTCTCTGAATGCAGGGAAATGGTAAACATGTGTCTGGTCAGGCCAAAATTATGGAACGGGTAGAACGGGCCCTTCTCTTTCCGTCTCCTTATCTCAGTCTGCCTAACTGTCACGTCCCACCTCATCCCCTGGTTGTCAATGCTTTAGGCTTCCGTATGGCTTCACGGAAAGCCCGTGTGTGTTCCCCTTCTAGGCTAACAGCCCCTGCTGTTGCTGCTGCTGCTAAGTCACTTCAGTCGTGTCGACTCTGTGTGACCCCATAGACAGCAGCCCACCAGGCTCCCCCATCCCTGGGATTCTCCAGGCAAGAACACTGGAGTGGGTTGCCATTTCCTTCTCCAATGCATGAAAGTGAAAAGTGAAAGTGAATTTGCTCAGTCGTGTCCGACTCGTAGCGACCCCATGGACTGCAGCCCACCAGGCTCCTCTGTCCATGGGATTTTTCAGGCAAGAGTACTGGAGTGGGGTGCCATTGCCTTCTCTGAACAGCCCCTAGTCGTTTATATTTATTTCTCTTTCTAGATAGTCTTCTTATTGAACGCATTGATCGGATCTCAATTTATATAGACTGTAACTTAAATCATCACACAAACTACAGTGAAATGTTGATAACTGCAAGGATGAAATCAACTCCTAGAGATATTTATATTTTAAATGTTGACTATTTTTCAATAAACAAAGTATTCATTTAACACTGCCTTGGCACCAGCTATGTAGCATTGCCTGGGTGAGACACAAAGGTACAAAACAGATTGTTCTTGTTCTTAAGGAGTTTAATACTGCTCAGGTTGGTGGAGATATCGCTAATATGAAACACTTTGAGCTAAGCTGTCTCTCTCTGATTCCAGTACCAGTGGTATTTTCAGTTAGAAACATTCAGGGTGGGATGAAGTAAGTAGAAAATCTTCAGGAAGGATCTGAGTCCTTAACAGAACCTTGAAGAATACCCCGATTTGAAAAGGCAGAGCCAATGATTGAGGCTATTTTCAAAGTTGGAAAAAGCATTGGGACTTCCCTGGTAGTCCAACGGTTAAGACTTCCTTCCAAAGCAAGGAGTACAGGTTCAATCGCTGGTCAGGGATGTGAGCTGATCCCTGGTCAGCATGTGAGCTAAGAGCCCACATGTTTCACAGAAAAAAAAAAAAAAAACAAAAACATAAAGCAGAAGCAATATTGTAACAAATTCAATAAAGACTTTAAAAATGGTCCACGTTAAAAAAAAATTTTTCTTAAAAAGCTGGAAAGAGCATAAAGAAAAGGACTGAGACAGGAAATAAAATAGTTTGTGCAACAGTACAACAGACACTTGGGAGGCTGGACTAATTGAATGGGATGTCTGCTAGCCAGCCAGATCAGCAGATTCACTCCTTGGGGTAAAGCAGAGGAGGGCTATATCTATGTGGAAAGTGTACCATAGAGCAGTGAAAAAGTCAGGTAGGTAGGGTGGAATGTTCCTCTTCTATTGCTGCTTTCCTTTCTGGTCGCCTCAGGGCATAAAACTTTTCCCTACATTTTCAGCTTCTAGATGCTGCCCTAGCTCTTTAGCCCACTGAAGATAATGTAATCCTTGGAACCTGGGACTAGGCTACCTACATGGCAAATGGGACTGTACAGGAATGAAGTAAGTTTGGAACCGTGATATAAAAATATTATTCCAGATTAGCCAGCCAGGTCCATTCTTATCACAAGGGTCCTTAAAATCAGTGAAACTTTCCTCAGTTCGGTTCAGTTCAGTTGCTCAGTCGTGTCCGACTCTTTTCGACCCCATGGACTGCAGCATGCCAGGCCTCCCTGTCCATCACTAACTCCCAGAGTTTACTCAGATTCATGTCCATTGAGTTGGTGATGCCATCCAACCATCTCATCCTCTGTTGTCCCCTTCTCCTGCCTTCAATCTTTCCCAGCATCAGGGTCTTTTCCAATGAGTCAGTTCTTCGCATCAGGGGGCCAAAGTATTGGGGTTTCAGTTTCAGCATCAGTCCTTCCAATGAATATTCAGGACTGATTTCCTTTAGAAAATTTTCCTAGTTATGTTCAAAAGGAGATATGCCCATAGAAAAAATGGTCAGATAAATGAAATATATTTGGCTGTTAAGTTAGAGGAAGGGAGTCAAGAGCCAAGGAATGTGAGTTTTTCTGCCCCGGAAAGGCAAGTAAATGGACTGCCCCCAAAAGTGAAAGTGAAACTGAAGTCACTCAGTTGTGGCTGACTCTCTGTGACCCCGTAGACTGTAGCCTATCAGGCTCCCCTGTCCATGGGATTTTTCCAGGCAAGGGTACTGGACTGAGTTGCCATTTCTTTCTCCAGGGTGACTGCCCCCTAGAGCATTCCAAAAGGAACATCAGCCCAGTCCAGTAATTGGAGTGTAGCCCAGAGAGATACGTGCCAGACTTCTGATCTACATAACTGCAAGATAACAAATCTATGTTGTTTTTAACCAAAGAAAAGGATAAGCGTACCTAAGTGCTGAAATGGAGCTTCCCTGGTGGCTCAGTGGTAAAGAATCCACCTGCGATTCAGGAGATGTGGGTTCAGTCCTTGGGTTGGAAAGATCCTGGAGGAAAGGAAATGACAACTCGCTTCAGTATCCTCGCCTGGGAAATCCCATACATGGAAGAGCCTGGTGAGCTAGTCTGTGAGGTTGCAGTGAGTCTCAAAGGACTTAGTGACTAAACAATAAGCAAAGTGTTGAAATGAATGAATATTATCTACAAATTCTTGCTCTCCCGTTTAACAACATTTGCCATCCCCAGTGTTACGAGCTAAGTAAGAGCCCAATAAATAATTGCATATTTATTTTTATTGATTCTGAACTTTGATTATTCTGAAGGCTTTCATACATCTGTCATGAAAATATCATAAAGGTGTACTTAATATTATCATAAAAAATAGAACCAACCTTGCAAAAATAAAATTTCTAAAATAAAATCTTTCAGCAAGTCAGTCTTCAAATAAAACATATTTGATACTGATTTGCTTTTTTTATTATAAGGAAAATAAGATACAAAGAAAGTAAGCTACTTAAAATATTAAGGTTGGTGAAGGCAAAACCGGGATCTGAACTACCAAAGTGCATTTGTTTTCTGAGATTTGGATAGCATTCCTCCCCGCTAGAAAAATCGTCCCCTGACTGTCGAATACATTTTACTCCCAAGTCATGCAGAAAAGAAAGGATGGGAAAGTGAAGAGGAGCCAACACGAGTGTTTTGCAAGTCTAGAGGATTTGTATCAATGTAAACTCAGGAAGCCACAGAGGTCAAGTCATCTTTGCCCTTTGTTACAAATGAACGTATAAAAGTCATCCCTTCTTACAGCTCTACTTCCGTGCTCTCTTCAGAAAGCTTGCAGGGCCAGCCGCAGAGCTGCCCTCAGATCTCCTTCTAAAGAGGACTTGGAGCAGGAGCGCTGTCAACCAGCAACCTCTAGTCAAGCACTGTTGGAGTTCACGCCGGTCTTTACCACACTTTCCATAGGCAGCTCCACCCAGTGATGGCAGAAGTGACAGGTTCTAGGACCTGGCCATATCTGCCCATCACAGGCCCTTCTTCTAGGTACTTCTCCTCTGGGGTTTATCACTGGGCCAGCGGCTACCTTGTCTGGAAAGTACTGTGTTCTTTTCTTCTTCTTCTAAAATTTACTTTATTGAAGTATAGTTGATTTACAATATTGTGTTAATTTATGCTATACAGCGAAGTGATTCAGTTATACATATACAAACATTCTTTGTAAAATTCCTTTCCATTATGGTTTGGTGCAGGATATCAAATATGGTTGCCTAAGCTATACAGTAGGACCTTGTTGCATATCCATCTTATATGTAATAGTTTGTATATCTGCTAACATCCCCTGCTGGCTCAGACAGTAAGAATCCTCCTGGACTGTGGGAGACCTGGGTTCAATCCCTGGGCTGGGAAAATCCCCTGGAAGAGGGCATGGCAACCCACTCCAGTATTCTTGCCTGGAGAATCCTCATGGACAGAGAAGCCTGGCGGGCTACAGTCCATGGGGTCACACAGAGTCGACACGACTGAGCAACTAAGCACACAGCACCGCTAACCCCAAACTTTCAATCCATACCTCCCCAGGCCCCTGGCAAATGCAAGTCTGTTCTCTATGTCTTGAGTCTGTTTCTATTTCATAGATAAGCATCTGTGTCATATTTTAGATTCCACATATAAGTCATGTCATAAGGCATTTGTCTTTCTCTTTGAGTTACTTCACTTAGTATGATAATCCCTAGGACCATCCATGTTGCTGCAAATGGAATTATTTCACTCTTTCTTATGGCTGAATAATATTCCATCATATAAATATATATATATGATATATATATATATGTACATATATATATATATATGAACCCTGCCTTCTTTATCCATTCACCTGTGAGTGGACATTTAGGTTGTTTCATGTCTTGGTTATTGTGAAGAGTGGGCAGCCATCTGAGACTTTTTCCATCAAATTTTCCATCCCACCTCCGTCATTTCACAGATGTCAGACTTGCATCATAGTCTGAAGTCTTTCCCTTCTCCTCCTCTCTCTTCTCTTAGCTTCAATGCATCCTATCTCCAATACATCTTCTGGACCTGTGACTCAGTCTTGGTCCCAGCTTCCACTGCCCCTGAATAGATACTCCAATGATTATACGAAGTTTGGGAGTCCATTTCCCTAACACCCCTTGGTGGCTCAGATGGTAAGAATCCTCCTGCAATGTGGGAGACCTGGGTTCGATCCCTGAGTTGGGAAGATACCAAAGTAAACTAAAACATGCTTTGAAATTACACGGCTACTATGCCTCCTGTGCAAATCAATTGCTGGTGACCAGGATTTTCGGCTCAGCAGGTGGCCACCTGGATGCATAGTCAATGTTGTTCCACCAGAGCATCACAGGAGAGCCACGCTGGTGGTAACAAGAGTGAAAACGATCTATAAATACTTCCAATCTCTTTGCCAGAAAAGCTGGTGTGTTCTGTTTCTTCCATACCTGCAAAGAACAACCTGTGCCTTTATTTCCATCTGTTGCTTGCGAGAAAATCAAACCTGTGTTTCCTCAACTGAGCACATTCCCAGCCTTTGCTTACATTAATACGGCCTGTCCCCTCCCTCATTTTATTAACACAGAAATGAATTATGAGTCACCAGAGGAGGCATCATATTTAGTGCTATATCTGAAATCACTTCCAGATTATGATTCCTTCTCCAAAATAATCCTAATGCTATTTACACAAATAATTATGCACATAAGCCTGTGGCTGAATTTTACCTGAACCACTTCCTAGTTCTATTATAAACTTTTGTTTTTCCTTTGCTTTCAACATGGCATATGTGCTTTTTTTTATACTCTAGTAAAGCAACTTGACAGTTGGTAGCTGTCTGGCTGTTTATTCAACATATGTACCACTTAATGCACAGGTCTCAGTGAGACAGTCCCCAAAGTCGATCCAACTGGGATAAAAGTCAACAAATAGAGCTTTGCAGGGAGTGCATTGACTTGCGGAGAGTTAAACATTTGAAAGGTGTTTAGCAGTTAAGATTTAAGTCTAATGTCATAAGAATTTACAGGGTCAGAATCTCCCCCAGCACAGCACATCCTCTGGATTTCACAGAGCAGCTCCATATGTTAGGAAATCACCTTTTTAATTAGATCTCTGTAGCCTCATTCTATGTTACCACTGTCACAAGTCTTGGATAAAATCCTATTCTCAGGAAACCTTTCAGTAAACAGTTAGCTGTAGGTTCTTGCAAGAAGATATTGAGACAGATTCTCCCAGATTGCAAGCGATTTTAAATTAGCTTCTCTGGAAAGTGGTGGGTGTGGTGTTATTTCAACATCCTCATCTGTTACCTGAGGCTTTTCCCCAAGGAAAGCATAATGTGCTCCGTAGTGTGCATTTCTGAAAGCAGAATTGGTTAGGGAGTTCTGTGGCCTATTCTGGCCTGTCTGGACTAGCAGATGGGATGAAACAGAAATTCCCACTTCATTTTGGCCATTAGGATTGCTCGAGTGTGAATCCACCTGAGAAGCAGAAGTTCCTGAAAATTTCGACATGACCAAGGGAGAAGGAAGTGAATAGAAAGTTATACACGAGGAGCAGAAGAGAAACTGAAAGTCGCTTAGTCGTGTCGGACTTTTTGCAACCCCCTGAACTATACAGTCCATGGAATTCTCCAGGCCAGAATACTGCAGTGGGTAGCTGTTTCCCTTCCCCAGGGGATCTTCCCAGCCCAGGGATTGAACCCAGATCTCCCACATTGCAGGCGGATCCTTTACCAGCTGGGCCACCAGGGAAGCCCTATTTTGTACCAAGTCTGTTAAATAGATTTTCAGATACTATCCTCCCAAAAGTCCCTAAAGGGAAAGAGCACTAATATTTTCACTTTTTTAGATGAAAAAATAATCAAAGCTGAGTGGCAAAATGACTTTCCCAAGGTGACAAACATAAGCAACAGCACTAGTCAGATTCAAGTCCCAACTGTGTATGAAACCAAAGTCCTGTTCTTAACCAATGTGGTATGCTGTCTACCAGTATTACAGTTTATAATCAAGATGCTTTAAAACTTTGGTAAAAATTGTAGGGCCACCAAAATGAGGTTCTTTCTGCTTCCCTGGTGGCTCAGAGGGTAAAGCATCTGCCTGTGATGCAGGAGACCCAGGTTCAATCCCTGGGTCAGGAAGATCCCCTGGAGAAGGAAATGGCAACCCACTCCAGTATTCTTGCCTGGAGAATCCCATGGACAGAGGTGGGCTACAATCCACAGGGTCGCAAAGAGTCAGACACAACTGAACGATTATGCTTTCTTTCTTTCTTTTGGACCCAGAGTTACCCTAGGTTCCAAAGATAAATTAACGTCTAAAGTCATCAACTCTTCAATTCAGTCTATCAGTGTGATATTGCCATTTATAGTAATAAATCTGTATCTGGTCTTATCTTTGGTTCCCAGATCACACTCCCAAAATCCTTGAAATTGCCTAAGGGTAAAGGGTAAAGCCTCCCTGGTGGCTCAGAGGGTAAAGCGTCTGCCTGCAATTCAGGAGACCCAGGTTTGATCCCTGGGTCGGAAAGATCCCCTGGAGGAGGAAATGGCAACCCACTGCAGTACTCTTGCCTGGAAAATCCCATGGATGGAGAAGTCTGGTGCAGACTACAGTCCATGGGGTCACAAAGAGTTGGACAGGACTGAGTGACTTCACTTCACTTTCTTTCTTTCAAAGAGCAAGGGGGTATCTTTTATTATGTTAAATAATGCCTTTTGGAAACCAATGAAGAATGGGGGCTGGTTGCCAGTGGAGCCAATCCTGGGATTAGAAAGTTGGAACTTTTGCCCTACCCCCTATCTACTCAGAAGGGAGTGGAGCTGAAGTTGGAATTTAATCTCCAGTGGTCAATAATTTAGTCAATTATGCCTGTGTAGTGAAGCCCCCATAAAAACCCAAAGGACAGGTGGGAGAGCCTGTGGAGGCGCTGGGAGAGTGAGGCTCCTGGAGAGAACACAGAAGCTCTGTGCCCTCTCCCCTTCTTGCCCTATGCATCTCTTCCATCTGGCCGTTTCTGGGCTATGCCCTTTATAATAAACTAGTGATCTAAGAAGTAAAATGTTTCTCTGAGTTCTTGTAAGCCTCTCTAGCAAATCAGTCAAAGCCAAGATGGAAGTCGTGAGAACCTTTCATTTATAGCCGGTCGGTCAGAAATATCAGTAACAACGTAAGTTTACATCTTGAGCTGGAGGGTGTTACTGGAACCTCCAATTTGTAGCAGGGAGTCAGAAGCACAGGTAACAACCTATGTTTGGGGGTTGGGGTAGGAGGT
This sequence comes from Cephalophus harveyi, assembly GCA_006410635.1. Lineage (NCBI taxonomy): Eukaryota > Metazoa > Chordata > Mammalia > Artiodactyla > Bovidae > Cephalophus > Cephalophus harveyi. The sequence goes on along the minus strand of SJYT01079245.1, from coordinate 591,340 downwards.
GGTCTCCTAGGACTGAACCCTTGACCTGTGGAAAGTAGAAAGTGCTAGTCACTCAGTCATGTCCCACTCTTTGTGACCCCGTGGACTGTAGCCTGCCAGTCTCCTCTGCCCATGGAATTCTCCAGGCAAGAATACTAGAGTGGGTAGCTATCCCCCATACCCTTCTCCAGACGATCTTCCCAACCCAGGGATCAAACCCGTGTGTCTTGCTTTGTGGGCCGATTCTTTACCATCTGAGCCACCAGGTAGATAGTGTAGATCGGTTTGACTTGTAGGACTCCCAGTCAGTGTCCAGAGAGTTGCTTGCAGGCTGTGTGAGGAGCCATCTTCTCCACCCATGCCCCATCCCCTGACTACCGACACCAAATTGTCATTTGGTGGGTAGTACACAAAAGAATTGGACCAAAAAAAATGTTTCTTTTTCATATTCATAGTCCTCACACATTCTGGATCACACTGCTGCCGCTAAGCTCAGCCCATCATCTTCTGTGAGCATGGAGGTGTCCTTTCTTGGCAGCTGACACATGCTAGGCAGACAGACCAAGCATGCCTGGAGTTTTTAGCCTTTCCCTCTACTTTCAAATTGGAATAAAATCCCTCATCTCTGGACCTGGGGTCTGGCACACCACAGTCTGCACCCAAAGTGGTTGGCATGCAAAGGAGTTGTATGATACAATATGCAAATGATGACAAGGGAATAGAAAGATAGAACTGTTGATCTGGACTTCTTGCCATATAGGAAAGAAGAAAAAGAAAAGTAAACAAAAACTGTTTAAGTGCTTCATAGATTTCCTAAGACTTCTAGCCAAATGCATTATTAACTGATACAGATTCTTAGTTTTGTATATTGAGTGACAACTCTTGAAATTCATGATCTCACATGTGGAATTTATCTAACAAAGACATTGACTTCAATCTTACAAAAATAGGAAGTTTTTTTTTTTTAAAGAAATCTCAACTAAAATAGCAGAGCAGAAGTGGAATGGGCAGTAAGTTGATACATCACATAAGCCACACATTATAAAAACAACAAGGATGGGATAAATAGTATCTCCCATCCCATCCCATAAATAGTATCTCCCATAGTATTTTGCAAATAAGAACTGACATCTAAGAAAGCTAAATATTTTCTCTTTAGTATTATAGTTAAATAGTTGAGCCAGTATTCAAATACAAGTGTTACAAGGTTTTAATGCACATTTTTGTTGGCATAAAGCTTTCTTTTCCAAACGCATATTTGGAACAGTGATGAAATTTTTAATAAAAGTTTTACATTAATCATTATAATGAGACAAAATAGGTTCTAGAATCATTAGTTCTAGTTCTGCATTCTTTACCACAGTCTCTAGTTTTCCAATTTATGTTATAAATATCCAAAAAAAAGTCTACATTTATTTCAACAGGGAGCCCCTTTTTCCCCCCAAAGAATATGACATATTATAAAACACTGGTATCCCAAAGAACAAAGTTGGGAAAGTTGTATCAGCACAACATGTATTTAATATTTATATGATATTAATATATCCAAGTACATCGCTTACTACAATGATTTATACCTACAACACATACACATATATATCTCTATCTATCTATCTAGATATATATTACATACATCCAACAATCTTTAGGCTTTATTCTAAGAAGGGGTCAAATGTCTTCTTTGTATAATGCCCTATGTACCTCAATTTCTCAATATATATTAAACTCTAGGGAAGCCTATATTAAACTCTAGTTCCTTATTGTCCATATTAGAAGTTTCCAAGAAGAAAACAAATGTGGGAAGGATTTACTAACTTGTTCAATTCGATGTAGTAGGTCTACAGTTGAAATGAAACTGCAATTTCTGCTTTAAGTGTATTCTTCCAGTAACCGGACAATCCTTCAGTAGTGTATTCAAGCTAATTTGTGAAGTCTGAAAAGTGAGAAGGGAGAAAAGAAAGTAGATAATATTTAATTTCAAAGGACAATTCTTCCTAATTTTCTCTTTTGGGTAAGAGAGGAAACAACAAAAATATTACAGTGTGAACTATCACTTGGAAGAAATCATCTACATTTAAGACTAATTAAAATATCAGCATTTCAATTAGCATGGATATTTATTTTCAGCTTTGCAAGTTTACTACAACAGTCATATGGTCATAATGGTGATGGAGCTCTTATTTTAATTATGAGTTTTGCTTTAGCAGAAAGAAAATTGTAGACTTATCGTGCTCTAATAGATAATAAGAAAAGAAGAGTTCAGACTCTAGATAGTACAATGACTTTCCCCCAAACAGATCTTTTCCTTTCAAGCACCAGATCAATAAATGACCCTTTTGATCAGAGAACAAACTAAAACCTCCTCTATATTTTGCTTGTTACTTTCATTTTTCCCTCAAGAAAAGATGAAGCCACTTAAGTGGCAGACCACAAAAGCATTATGGCACTTTCATCCTAGCAAAGAGTTCAAAAGTAAATAAAACTTTTTGGAACTTGTATTCAAGAACAAAGCTAGCACCCAGTAGCTCAATATGCCTTTGGGGTTAGGGGTTTATTCAAAGCATCAAGAATCAGTATTTCCATCTAGACATATAAGTGATCTAAATAGCATTCATAGGACTTTAAAAGACTTTTTGAAATAAAAAGCAGAGCAAACTACAAAAGTATAAATTCTAAGTTTTCCTACATTATTCCTACTTTGTAGAGCATCTGGTCAGGATAGGGGCTGCCAGAACATCACATATCAATCACATATAAAAGAACGCACTAGTCCACGTAACCGTGGCACTGAAATAGACTAATGAGAACCCAACAGCGTGCCTCTCCTTTTCAATTAGCTCTCTGTCCATTTTCGCAGGAACCACTGGGGAAGGAAATTTTGTGGGTATTTTCACACTACTGGCAGATCCTTGTCCTGTCTTAATCTACTAAAATACAATCTAGTAAAAGGGAGTGTAAATGACGAAAAGTAAAAAAGGAACACAATACAGGTGTCTATGGCAAGGACTGACACACACTTTGGCAGCCAAACTGGATATTTTGGTAGAAAATGAATGATTAGGGTAAAAAAGAAAAGAAAAAAAAAGCTCTCTGCAAGGCTGACAATTCTGTTTTTTAAGGGGCAATATGGAGTATTTAGTGCACAATGAGTTAAGGAGATTAAATTATGAAAACTATTAATGAATATTACTTTTTAATCTATCTTAAATGAGAAGAGAAAGTACAAAAATCTCCCTACCTCCAGCCTCTATCACGTCGACAAAATAAAGAAGCATTCACTCAATGGCTTACTATTTAGTTCATGTCCTCTACATTACTGAACAGGCAAAGCTACTGAGAATACAGACAAATGTAAGTTCCACATATTTTGATCACCTATCATTTATTTCCTCTTGGCCTTAAGAAAACTAAACATACCTATTTTGCTCTCACAATCACAGATAAACTCACCCACACAACTAAAATCTAGTTGGTGGAGTGGTGGGGGGACAGGGGCGGCGGGGAAGCTTAGATATTTACATGGAAAATGTGCCCTGAGGAAAAAAAAAAACACTCTAATGTCAGAACTAAAAAAAATGACAATTTTGTATTTGAGCATTTCTTCCTGGAAATGTTAATTGCAAAATGTGCCAGCTAAGATTTGCTCCGTTACCAGCACATGTGTATCTCATTTGCTCCTTTGTCTTGCTTCACATCCACACTGCCGTCTCCGTGAATGATGTTCTTGAATTACTGCTCTTTCCAAATTCTTTTTCCTCTACTTTCCAGCTTTGCTAGTTCTCAGGTTTCAGCCTCTGTAGTTCCCCTTGCCTGGTACTCCTTCTGGAATTCTAGCTTTGTAAAATGCTATAGTGACGGGCTGTAGGATATTTCCCCTCCACTTGTATACTGCCAAGGGACTCTTTTTGAAGACCTTACTTTCACCATCAAGAACTAGGGAGGCAGACCCAGTGGCCTTAAGGGATTTAATTAGAGTTCACCAAGATAGAATCTCCAAGCTCTCAAAGACCTAATTTAAATACAAGTTCACTGATTTTTTTCCAACTATTTCTTAGACCCTTATTAAAATTTCAGGTTATTAAAAGGAATATCCCGCATTTTGCAATACACAGAAAATAAACCTGGGTTATGCAGAATCTCAAACATCTTCCAGGTGCAAAGAGCAAAATTCTGCCAATTGCTAGGAAAATAATAAGGAGTTAGCATATACATTATTAAAACGATAGTGGAATTTTGTTGATCATTATCAATTACATTTATATGGGTAGCATAATAGGAAATAAACATTGGCTATAGATTAGTAAAAGAAAATACGTAATTTAATGTATAAAATGATGACTATCATGACTGCTCTTTAGGTGGTGTTACATCTCTTTTGTTAAGCTGTCAGCCAGAACCTTCGCGAAAAATTGATGACAAACCTTATCAATTTATAAAAACTTTCTGGTCAATCAAACCTCTGTTATATATGGTTATGATAGGAGTGCCACGTATAATACAATTTCTAATTGACAGCATGGCAATTTCATAAGAAAAAAAAAAATCTTGGTCTTTTCTTGCCCTTTCCTTTCTATATTGAGAATTGTGTCTTAAATAGACATTTTAACCAGAGACTGGCTTAAAACATGAATTGACTATGATGTCAAAACTTAAATAACTAACTACATTAAAATCCACATAGCTTTGGTATGAATAAAAACAGCAACACTAGAAGGTGCCAGGAAGCCAGATGCCACATAAATAGGAGAAACAGACAAAAAGAAAAGCTAACAGGTTGCTTCAACAGCATTTAACTGTTTAAGCCTCCTTGGAGAGATCACTCAAAATAGAAGGAATTCATAGAGGGAAGAGAGATGGAAAGAAAATGAAAACTTTGCCACTTTTCGATTTGAGGTACAATTTGTAAGACACTTCAACACTGTTTTGTTGCTTTTTTAAAATAGCCACTAGGCAGAACATTTCTTAGTGAAATAATTGTGAAAAATCTGTAACAGGTTTTTTTTTTTTTTTTTTCCTCTGAGTATTTCTTCACTCACATCCCTGTAGTATTGTGACATAATTATAATTAGCATATTAGCTTTCTCAAAGTTAACTTTCACTATGGCTTTAATAACTGGATGGAAGACTTGCGTCTTTCAGAGAGTTACCTGGTGAAGCACAGAATTTAGGTCATCTGTAAACTTCAGATTTTTTATTATTTATATGCTTGAGAAGGCATAAAATGTTAGCTATTTCTCCATCTAGTATTTCATTTACTTCATTCTTCCAAAAATATGGCAGCAGAGATACAAATATGAAATATTTTATGTCAATTTTCACTGTAAGCCATCATATTTTAAACCTGATTACTTTGGCATTACTGCACAGAAAAATAGCAAAATTATTATCTTATAAAAGCACACTAATTCTCACTTACAACATTACAAGACTAGTTTATTGGTATAAATTCACATGAATTCCCAAGATGAGATATTTTTCATAATTTAAAATTTTAAAGTTATGGTTTATAATGATCACCCTGGAGCAGTAAAGGAAAATCTGTTTCTTTAGTAGATGTGCTAAAAATTCTTTCCATTTGCTCTCCACCAAAAGATCATGCTTAAGTACTTCCATTAAATATAAAATATTTTTCAGGTTTGCCTTGTTATTTAATGAAATTCAAAATCAGTTTGCAAAGGCAATCGCCCCATTCCCCCAATCCTCCAAAAAATCTTGTCATTTTATGACAAACAGATTTCCTGAGAGATGGAAAACATTCACTGTGAAAATTGCTATATTTATCCTTGAGACATATTTGGTAAAATTCACTAATTTGCCCAGTGCATAATTTCAGTATGTTCATGGAAAAAACAAACTGTCTTACCAATGACTTTAAAAGAGAATCCCTCTGCTCTAAGAATTCGATGGAAGCAAATGCTATGTAAATACTAATGATTGAGTATGATCTTCCCAGGCAGAGGGAAGGAAAATGCTTATTTTGGTCACACACATACACACACACGTGTGTATGTAATCTCTTTAAGAAAGGCCTTCATAATACAGTCGTAAAAACAAAACAATGACTGACAAGTAAAAATTTAAGTCAGAGATCAAGAATGAGAAAAGAAAGCATAATGACTACTTTTATTTTTTTGTCGTTTTTTGTTTTGTTTCGTGACTGCTTTTCTAAATCACATAGGTCAGATGCTATTTGCCTCTCCAGTGGTCTCTTCCAGTGGAATTTAGTTTGTTTTAATTTGATGTTGCAACTTATTCTTTAATAATACACTAAAAATCAAGTACAGGCTATCTTTAGTTCCCTGTAATGCAGTTTTTTGTTGTTGTTGTAGATAAGCTGGTTTATGAGAAGCAAATGAATTTCCCAAGTTTGAAGTTGAACATAGACTTTCACCTTGGAATGGTACTCCAGTCTCCTATCCTAGAAGAGTCCATACACTTCAAAATCATGACCTTTTGCACATTATAAAGTAAAAGCCACTAGACATTTTATTTAATTTAAAATAAACATAGAATCCAATTTTTTCAATTGACTACTGACATAAAGGTTAGTATTGCAGATTTCTCTAAAATATTGTATAATAGATTTCACAGAGAATTATCAACAAAATGTAAACACATGAAAAGATTCATAATTTAACCATTTTTCTGCTTATAATTTCATCATCTAATGAGGCAGGAAAAGGTAGATAATTAAGAGATATCATGGCTATAAAGGGATATAGAATGTAGTTTAATTCTTTGCATAAAAAAATATAGTGAGCAAACCAAGTGTAGTTGCTATAAACTAAATGTAGACCTCCCTTCCCCAGTTAATATGTTGAAAGCCTAACATCCAATGTGATGGTATTAGAAGGTGAACCTTTGGGAGGTATTAATAGGTTATGAGGGTGGAGCCTTTTAGTGTCCTGATAAAAATGACCCTAGAGAGTTCTTCTGCCCCTTCTGCAATAAGATAGCCATCTGTGAACCAAAAAGCAGTTATCACCAGACACTTAATTTGCCAGTGCCTTTACCTTGGACTTCCCAGCCTCCAGTATCATGAGAAATAAATTTTCTATTGCTTATAAACCATTCAGTCTATGGTATTTTGTTATATTAGTTCAAACAAATTAAGACAGTACCAAGAACTTAAACCATGTAATCATGTATATCTCTGGAAAACACCTACCTTTGTAAATAAAACTCCATCCTACATATCTGCCTCTTTACACTAGGGTATCTGAACATACATAATTCTTACTATATCTTGACCAACTGAAAAAAGTAATTACAAAAAAAATCAATCTACGAAGTAGGAGATGTGAAATTGGAAAGTCATAAAACTTCAAAAACATGGGCGTGGATATTATTATGGAGAGTAAGGACTAAAACTCTCCTATATTTTTTATTTAAGATTCTGTCAAAATGCTCAAACCAAAAACTAGAGAGGACCCAGAGAAAGTCCACAGTTCAAGTCTAAAAGCACAGAAGAGCTTCAAATAGAGATTGACTAACTGGATGGTAAAAGTTTAAAACAATATTGTTTACAGTCTAGGAAACAGCTGGTTATGGTAGATGAAATGTTTTGAACATAAACATGAAGGAATAAAACTCAAAATATATCTAAGATCTATGAGTTTTTCCTAGAATCCTTGCTGTCTTCAATTTAATTCTGGGTTCCTGCATCACCATTTATACAAATTAACTTGATTTTAGAGAAAAAATAAACTTAGAAGCTACAAAAATAGCCACTCAGAGTCCTCAGGCATCTTTCACATGTCCTTCCTCCAAGACATTGTGTTTATGACTGACCACCAATATGTGAGACTTACGATTAAAACCCTCATTTTTAATGTCTTAATTTAACATTTACTGATCATTATTTTCATCTGATAACACAGCAGAGAAAAATTTGAACTAAGTGTAAAAGAACTGCCAACTCAGCAGTTTTCTTATAGCTTACTTCTTCTTGTACTATTAGTGTTGCCTTCATATGAACTTTCTATACAGGATTTTTAAAAATACACTAGTAATCTTTGGAGATTTTAATTAGATAAAACCAGAAAATCTATCAGTTCAGGTCAGTCACTAAGTCGTGTCCGACTCTTTGCAACCCCCTGCCAGGCTTCCCTGTCCATCACCAACTGCCAGAGCTTGCTCAAACTCATGTCCGTCGAGTCAGTGATGCCATCCAATCATCTCATCCTCTGTTGTCCCCTTCTCCTGCCTTCCACCTTTCCTAGAATTAGGGTCTTTTTAAATGAGTCAGTTCTTCGCATCGGGTGGCCAAAGTAGTGGAGTTTCAGCTTCAGCTTCAGTCCTTCCAATGAATATTCAGGACTGATTTCCTTTAGGATTGACTGGTTGGACCTCCTTGGTGTCCAAGGGACTCTCAAGAGTCTTCTCCAAAATCACAGTTCCAAACCATCAATTCTTTGGTGCTCAGCTTTCTTAATGGCCCAACTCTTACATCTACACATAACTACTGGAAAAACCATAGCTTTGACTAGATGGACCTTTGTTGGCAAAGTAATGTCTCTGCTTTTTAATAAGCTGTCTGGGTTGGTCACAGCTTTTCTTCCAAGGAGCAGGCATCTTTTAATTTCATGGCTGCAGTCACCATCTCCAGTGATTTTGGAGCCTAAGAAAATAAAGTCTGTCACTGTTTCCATTGTTTCCCCATCTATTTGCCATGAAATGATGGCACTGGATGCCATGATCTTAGTTTTATGAATGTTGAGTTCTAAGCCAACTTTTTCATTCTCCTCTTTCACTTTCATCAAGAGGCTCTTTAGTTCTTCTTCACTTTCTGGGGTGGTATCATCAGTGTATCTGAGGTTATTGACATTTCTCCCTGCAATCTTGATTCCAGCTTGTGCTTCATCCAGTCCAATAAGTTAAATAAGCAAGGTGCCCTCCTACAGGGGATCTTCCCAACCCAGGGATCAAAGCCAGGTCTCCCACATTGCAGGCAGATTCTTTACCATCTGAACCAGAAGGGAAGCCCAGAAAATATATGGATCATCATAAATGAAATACCCATCAACTGCAACATGTAGTAACACATGGAAAGCAAATGAACAATATAGTGTGTGTGGACCATAAGATGATGTGGGTCCTTCTCCCTGCCCTGATAATACTCCATATACAGTATGCAGTTTGTGACTCTTCTGATATTTTGTCCAAGATTGCTTATATTAAATAGGAAATGTTTGAGTTTTTGTACAAATTACATGGTATAAGAGTTACATCTTGCTCTAGTTTTCCAACATATTGTATTGGGTATTCCTCTGTAGTCAATGCATGCTCCCCCACCACCCACACACACATGCAATGGAGTCAATAATTGTATAATCCTATCAAACCAATATTTATAAAACTACTAAAGATACATCAGTCCTCTCAAGTATTTACATGATGATTCCTCATGAATTTCCTGTACAAATCCATTTCATTCTGACATTCAGAGTTTTAATATTATCTGCCTTTATCCTCCTCCCTCAGTTCCCATTACTCCTCAGCACTGAAGCCCTCCTTCTTTGTCTTGCTTCTCTACCACAAACAATAGAGCCTTTTTCTAAAAGTGTTTTCTTTTCTTCTATATGCCTGCTCAAGTTCTACTTCTTGAAAGCTTCTACAGTAGCGTCTACGCTGCTTATTCCTTTTGTAAAACTGTACTGTTCATTGTACCACACAAATAATTCTTTCCTCTGAAAAGCTTTCATCTTTCACCTTCCTCTGCCCCTTCCCCAATCCATTTTCCAGTCTTAGTCTCTGTCTTTCATCTTCATAACTTCATAAAACTATTAAATGCTTGCCCATAAGATAAAGTGAAAAATCTTTAATATGTTATTTACTGTGTATATGGCTAAACTGTGAGTAACAAAATCCAACAAAAGAGTGATTTAATCTAGGAATTAATTTCTTACTAACACAACCCTGGGGAAGGCAGTTTAGAGTTTCATGGCAGTGTTACTTCCATTATCATCAAGGGATTCGATTTTCTACATTGCTGCTTTGCTCTTTGTTAGGTTTTAACATTGACTGTCATAATCCAGGATGGTTCACTATCCCAAGCACATTCCAAAAAGCAGAATGGAGAAGAGAGAAATGGAAGAACAGCCTCTACCTTGGAGGACAGGTTCTATAGGTGGTACAACTCATTTTCTCACACCACAATGCCCTAAACTTAATAAAAAGTCATACTTAGCTACAAATAAACTGGAAAATATAATATTTATCTCAAGTGTGTGTTCTGTGCTTAGTCACTCAGTCGTGTCTGACTTTTTGTGACCCCATGGACTGCAGCCCACCAAGCCCCTCTGTCCATGGGATTCTCCAGGCAAGAATACTGGAGTGGGTTGCCACATGCTCCTACCCAGCTAAAAGTTGGTTATCTTGTTTCCAAAAGAGATATGAATAGATGCAAGGATTAGAGGGTTCTCCGTCATTAACTCCATGCCTGTTTTGCTAATATTTTCATTCTTTTTACTCCCTCTGCTTTCAGTTCAGTTCAGTCGCTCAGTTGTGTCCGACTCTTTGCGACGCCATGAATCGCAGCACGCCAGGCTTCCCTGTCCATCACCAACTCCCGGAGTTCACCCAGACTCACATCCATCGAGTCCCTGATGCCATCCAGCCATTTCATCCTCGGTCGTCCCCTTCTCCTCCTGCCCCCAATCCCTCCCAACATCAGAGTCCTTTCCAATGAGTCAACTATTCGCATGAGGTGGCCAAAGTACTGGAGTTTCAGCTTCCACATCATTCCTTCCAAAGAAATCCCAGGGCTGATCTCCTTCAGAATGGACTGGTTGGATCTCCTTGCAGTCCAAGGGACTCTCAAGAGTCTTCTCCAACACCACACTTCAAAAGCAGCAATTTTTCAGCACTCAGCTTTCTTCATAGTCCAACTCTCACATCCATACATGACCACAGGAAAAACCATAGCCTTGACTAGACGGACCTTAGTTGGCAAAGTAATGTCTCTGCTTTTGAAAATGCTATCTAGGTTGGTCATAACTTTTCTTCCAAGGAGTAAGCATCTTTTAATTTCATGGCTGCAGTCACCATCTGCAGTGATTTTGGAGCCCCAAAAAATAAAGTCTGACACTGTTTCCACTGTTTCCCCATCTATTTCCCATGAAGTGATGGGACCAGATGCCATGATCTTTGTTTTCTGAATGTTGAGCTTTAAGCCAACTTTTTCACTCTCCACTTTCACTTTCATCAAGAGGCTTTTTAGTTCCTCTTCACTTTCTGCCATAAGGGTGGTGTCATCTGCATATCTGAGGTGATTGATATTTCTCCCAGCAATCTTGATTCCAGCTTGTGTTTCTTCCAGCCCAGCATTTCTCATGATGTACTCTGCATAGAAGTTAAATAAGCAGGGTGACAATATACAGCCTTGATGTACTCCTTTTCCTATTTGGAACCAGTCTGGTATTCCATGTCCAGTTCTAACTGTTGCTTCCTGACCTGCATATAGGTTTCTCAAGAGGCAGGTCAGGTGGTCTTCATACTTAAAATTCATGTCTCCATGACTCTACACAAAAATTTCCCAAGCAGCCAAATTTTGTCTGTTCAGCTAGACATCTGGTGCTATGATTCTCCAGTTTTAAAGTTACGGGCCAGCTCTGTTCCTTTTAAGGGAAAGAGTCGGCTACATTCTCCCTTTAGCCTCTAGTTTCTTATCTGAATTCAGATCCATGCGCTTGGGTGGGCCAGGCTCGCTGCTGATTCTCAGGGTGATCCCTTGGGCTTCCAAGCTGAGAAGCCAGGACTCAGATCCCAGCCCTACCCCTTGCCACTTTTGTACTCCCAGGCAAGTCCCTTACAACCCTCTGAGCCTCAGCTTCAAGGTGGTAGAAATGGGGAAATAAGGACTCCTTTATTAAGGACTATAACTATGAGGACTATATAAGGACTCCTCATAGTTATGCTGAAGGTTTTCTGAAAAATAATTGTGAAATAACCTAGCACAATGTTTTATACTTAGTAAGAGCTACATAAATGTGAATTTCTGTGTATTTTATTCCTGAGATGAAGAAAGGAAGGGAAGCCATAAGATGATGGTAGAGGACAAGGGCCTTAACGATAGCAGAAGTCCTGAAAATCAAAAGGGCTAGCAGCCTAGGTAGGGATCTTGTGCCACCACTTGAAAATCTGAGAAAGCACAGGTCTTAGTCATCCAAAGCCACTGTGGCAGTTGCCGTAGGAGATTCCTTGATCAGAACATGGAAGTACATTCAGTCCCTGCCAGGTTGATATTGGGGCACAACTGATAGTCAGATAGATACCATTGATGGCAAGGAAAAAAGTTTCTGTTTACTCCAAGCAGAGAAAATTTAGAGATTCACCTAGTGCTGTCTCAGAGAGCTCTGAGAGTGTACAGAGGTGTCTGACAGTAACCCCTGCAAATGAACCCAAGGCTGGAAATGGAGAAAGAGAGGAAGGTATTAGTAGTCAACTGAGAAATCTCAAGAGTATTAATAGGAGTTTCAAACACATCTGCTCCTTCTGAGGTCCTGAAAGAAAGCCCAATGAAATCAGCTAGTTTACTGAAGGACTTAAGAGCCCAGATAATGCGTGTGAGTGACTAGGGGAGGGTGTATCAGGGTTTATGCTTTCCAGTGGTTCTAGGAAGAGACCCTTAAATCAGGACTAAAAGCTGTTAGAGTTAGCTTATGGTGTACTCTGAAATCTACTACTTGGCAGGCAGGGATCAAGATATGGCAGGTTAAGGGTAGAATTCCACAGCAGGATGAGCTTGTTAGTCAAATGTCACAGATGTCAGATCGCTGCCTAATGTGTCATTTGTTATCGGGTAGAAAACGTGGCTAAGTGATTATAGCTTTGCAGTAACCATTGTCTCCTACCCCCGTGAAGGAACACTTTCTAGTTGAATGGACCACCCAATCTATTTTTAAAGGCACGAGACTCGAGACTAAGTACCCCTTTTCATTATAGTTGGTGAACATCCTTTTCTCATTTCGAATCCCCTCAGATGCTGTTGGAGTATGGCTTCCTTGCTCTTTCTTGTCACAAATACTCTTTCTGAGTATATTTTTAAAGGTTTTGAAAATTTAAAAATGGTAATATCATGTCACCACCCACAAAGCAATTATATTTAATGGTGTTTTAGAAGAGTTGGTTTTAAAATCCTATACATGAACATTAAATGAAGACATCAGACTGAAGGAAATTTACCTCTACCAAATCTTATGAAATGACTGAGAGAGGGGGAGAAGGGAAGAGGGGAGTGGAATAACTGGTGTCATGAATATATCAGAAAATTTTAGGAGATGGTATCAGGCCTTGGCAGGCTTCCCGATGGCTCAGCGGGTAAAGAATTTGCCTACAGTGCAGGAGACCTGGGTTCGATCCTTGGCTCAGGAAGATACCCTGGAGGAGGAAATGGCAACCCACTCTAGTATTCTTGCCTGGAAAATTCCACAAATAGAGGGGCCTGGTGGAGTATAGTCCATGGGGTCACAAAAGAGTTGGGCACAACTTAGCAACTAACCAGCAGTAACATCAGGCCTTGGGGAAATAAACTAGAGCACCTGAACCTCAAACACTCCTAAGCTTAAAACTACTACAGGAATAGAAGCAATTTCAGGGATGCTTCTGTTTCAAAGAGAGCAGATTCAGTGAGTAGAGGGTGCTGGGGTAAAGATCAGAGCAGTGAATGGAGACACTGCATTTGTGGCAGCTGGACTGCTGATCTCCTTCCTTTTTCCTGTTTAGAACTGTCCACAGATTAAAGCAGTGAGCCCATAAGTCCTGGGAGTTAAAGACAGAACAGTAGCAATGGACTTCCGGAGGGGTGGGAAGACCCCTCACTCTGAAGTCACTCTATCCAGCAGAATGTCCTTCTCTTCTCCTATAATCACCAGAGTCAATTCACACTAAGTGAAAGTAGAGCCCTAACAGGAATTTTCATTTACAAAGTACAAGAATAATCAATGCAAGATATAGTAATAATACAAGTCTGTACATGTATCAAACTCACTAAATACTGAAAAAATACCTGTGGAAAGATAAATGAAAAGATATGTAGACATTTGTTTTATAAATTTCATCTTATAACTTTCAGAAAAATATAAGTAAAATACATACTTATAAATATTATCAATTATCTTCAAAGAGATTAGGATGTTAATACATTAGTGGAAGCAAATAGTGATCTTAGAGATTAAGAACAAGATTTTCAAAATAACAAAACTCAACATATGTGTATCACCAATAGAAATTTCTTGACAGGATAACTGGCTATTAGATGAAGTTTAATAAAACAAGTAATGAATCCAAGAAAGATGAAGATATTAAAGGAACAGTGAAGAAGAAAAAAGCTAGTTAACTTGCCTAATTATGGTATATGTATAAAATTAATAACATAAAATTAAAACCTACTCTAGATGCTGGCAGACTTTTTCTGTAAAAGGCCAGAGAGTAAGTTTTCTCAGCTTTGTGGTCCATACAGGCTCTGACTCAACTGCTCAGCTCTGCTCTATAGTGTGAACAGCCACAGACAATACATGATTGAATGAGCCTCTTTTGTTCTAATAAAACTTTATTTACAAAACAGGAGTTCAGTTCAGTTCAGTCACTCAGTCGTGTCCGACTCTTTGCAACCCGATGAATCGCAGTACTTCAGGCCTCCCTGTCCATCACCAACTCCCAGAGTTCACTCAGACTCACGTCCATCGAGTCAGTGATGCCATCCAGCCATTTCAATCTCTGTCATCCCCTTCTCCTCCTCCCAATCCCTCCCAGCATCAGAGTCTTTTCCAATGAGTCAACTCTTCGCATGAGGTGGCCAAAGTATTGGAGTTTCAGCTTTAGCATCATTCCCTCCAAAGAAATCCCAGGGCTGATCTCCTTCAGAATGGATTGGTTGGATCTCCTTGCAGTCCGAGGGACTCTCAAGAGTCTTCTCCAACACCACAGTTCAAAAGCATCAATTCTTCAGTGCTCAGCCTTCTTCACAGTCCAACTCTCACATCCATACATGACCACAGGAAAAACCATAGCCTTGACTAGACGGACCTTAGTCGGCAAAGTAATATCTCTGCTTTTGAATATGCTATCTAGGTTGGTCATAACTTTTGTTCCAAGGAGTAAGCGTCTTTTAATTTCATCTAAGACTAATCGTGGTTCTTGGGTTAACAGTGATGCCCCAGGGTATGTGTATAAGAGACAGGTACCCACAGAGAGTTTCAAACAAAATTGGAATTAGTTGCCAACATTTAAGGATCAAGGAATGAGCCAAGATTTTAAATTTTGGCTTTTTTTTTTTTTTTTAAAGTAATATCTCTGCTTTTGAATATGCTATCTAGGTTGGTCATAACTTTTGTTCCAAGGAGTAAGCGTCTTTTAATTTCATCTAAGACTAATCGTGGTTCTTGGGTTAACAGTGATGCCCCAGGGTCTGTATGTCATGGGTGACACTGAAACATCTGACTACTTTCTTTTGGAATTTGTAGGACTTCTCAAGTGGCTCAGTGGTTTAAAAAAAAAAAAAATCCACCTGCCAATGCAGGAGATGCAAGTTTGATCCCCTGATCAGGATAATCTCCTGTATTCTTGCCTGGGAAATCCCATAGATAGAGGAGTCTGGCTAGGTACAGTTCATGGAATTGCAAAGAGTTGGACACAACTTAGCATGCACTCAGGACAAAAGTCTTCTATATGCTAAGAAAGCTGTTAGTTTTCAATGTGTGATTTTTATAAACCAGACAGTTCACTGGAAAATGAATAATGTTATTACTGCAGCCTTAATTCATCTGGCACTGTGCTAGGGTGGGGATACAGCGATGAATAAATATAAATCACATGTCCACCCTTTTTCACTTTCACCTAATCATCTGTACTGAGATGCTATAGTGCTATAGTTTAGCATTAAGATTCCTGTGTGCAACTGTCTTACTTCCATTATTAAAGAATATTTAAACTTTCAGAACAGAACACAAGAAACAAGTATAACTTATTATTATATATTACAAAGTGATTACAAGCTAAATCTGCAATATAATGAGTACAACTGTACATTTATACACCACGAAGCTGAACTAATGGCATATCTCTTGAAACATAACTTTTGTCATCAGGCTGCACTAGTCAGCAGAGATCAGAATCTATCACTCACACAGGCTTGGGTTCCTGTATTTCCCGTCATGCATCAGATGCATCATTAGGATGGCATGCCATTATCCCTTATTCTTGGTAAACATGACCAGTTTTTCAGGGTGTACCACTTTCATTTTCTTTGAACACTAGACTGTGTAAATGCTTTCCCTCGATGACTTTTTTTGAATGGCTATGCAACATGCTGGTTGAGAACGTTCTTTTGTATTCAGACTGGTTGAGAACGTTCCTTTGTATTCAGACTACCTGGGTTTGAATCCATTTACCAATTATATGACCAGAGATAAATTATTTTCCAGTGCCTTGGTTTACTTATTGAGAAAATAATGGCTTCTATCTCAGAGAGTTGTTGGAAATTAAATCAACACGTGCAAAGCATTTAGAATCAAAGCCAGCACTTAGGTTTTGTGTAAGTAGGCAAAAGATAGGTAAGGCTGAAAATCAAAGCAATAAATACGTGGTTTTGGCCCCTTTGAATTTCCGAGCTTCCAACTATTGATGGAACCCCCTGACTGAGAGCCATTACGTGGTCACTTGCCAGTCATCACAGAAAAGTTTGGAATCTGTAAAGACACAGAGCTTTTCCCTAGAGGCTCTAAGGGACCTCCCAGGAGAGTACCAGGTATGTGGTTACAATTCCCTTCTTAGAAAAAAAAGCCCCCAAACTTCCACTTAGAATTCATTTGGGAGACACTACCATAGTGACACATTTTACTCTAGTGTCCAAATTTTTATCATTTTGCCTATTGATAAAACTGACATATGCTAAGATGGGAACAAGACAGTCAACTGACCAAGTCTATCCTGCATCACAGAAGAGACAGTAACAGTAATGTTTTCTGTTGTGTTCATATTTAAGTCAATTATGGTAGCACTTTGGAAAGTATAAAAGACCCTTCATAGACGGGTGCAACTGATGAGTTGGAAATTGATGGGTAAAATGATCAGAGCTAAAATAGGTATTTATTTTACTCCTGCCAGTTTAATAAATAAGAACTGATAAAAGAGCTTACATTAAATCATACTAAAATGTTCATTTCACTAGTCTAATAAAGCCAACTGACAAGAGTGGGTTGTTGTATTCTGGTAAGATATACACTAGAGTGAGTTAGGAAAGTAAGGAGAGAGAGAAGACTTTTCAAAATCGTTCCAAATCTATTACAAACCCAGGGGTAAGAGTATGTTTAAGACTTTTAAGATCAGCACAGAATAAACTAGGTTATGCTGTAAGTAAAAAATAATCCCCTACTCTCAGGGGCTTAAAATCACAGATAAATTTTATTCATGCAGAAGTTGACTCTATATTTGAGTTACAATTGCATAGGCAGAAAGAAGGCATTATGGCTAACCATGCACTGAATGTTAAGATTCCACCCAAATGTATTATGTCACTTCCACTCATGTCAGACACCGAATCAAGGAGCAAATTTACACTTCATTCATGACTGTAGGGAAGCTCAGTCCATTTGCACCAAAATATTTGATGAACACCACTAATGACTCCTCATGACTTTCATTCCCAAACACTGAAAATCTGTCTATAGCTTAATTTTCATTGGAAAAATAATACCCATCATATCTCTACCAAAGCAAAGTTGATATATCATGATTAACTTTCTAAGAGGTTCCATCTGTAATTCTATTACATTTTTCTAAGTGTGGTAGAGCACTTAACATGAGATCTGCCCTCTTAGCAAAATTTAAGCGCACAATTCTGTACAGACGGTGTTGTACCCACATCTCTAGAAATCTTTCATCTTGCATAACTGAAACTTTATACCCACTAAACAGCAATACCTCAGAAGGAGTTGCTGGTTTATATCTCTCTTTTAATGGATGGATGTAATTTCAGCGTATGAACTAAATATATTTATTTTCCTTAGCATGATGGATATTTACAGTTTTCAGCATTTTGCTATTAAAGATAATATTGCATGTACATTTTTACCTACTTATCATTTCTATAGAGAGATTTCTAGAAATCAAATTGCTGAATCATAGTTGTTTATTGTTACTTTAAACAGACACAGAAAATTACTTTCCAAAGGCTTATCAAATTTGCTCACCCACAAACTATAAAATACCCTCATATTTCTATTTGTTTAAATTATGTGGTTGTCAATTACTTTGGTAATTTGAAACAATGATCTTAGTTGTGTTATGGTAAAAAAAAATTAGCTTTAACCTTTTTTTGCTCTGCTGTAAAACTCATGGTAAATAATAAATTTCACAAACAGAACAACTAAAGGAAATATATCTTATTGGTAACATTGAAATCTGCAAATTTGAGACCTAGAAAAAATTAGTTTCTGGCAAAATTAATAAAATTAATGCCTAAAAAGAAGTGACTGAAAATACATTCATTAATTTTTTATTGATTAAAAATTAATGAAAGGATTTAAAACAGATATATTTTGGTTTGCGAAATTTTAACTCACAGAAACTACATGGTTGAAATAATGGCATCAAGGAAGCCTTCAATGGCAAGAGTAATAGTTTACTTAAAAAAAAAATTATATGCTCTAAATAAACAATCAACAAACCAAATATTTGAAATTTGCAAAAAAGCAATCAAACCTGATGAAAATTATCTTAATGATATCAATCCAAAAATGTGGAATGAACTAAAAGCTTATAAAAGGTGCTATTAAAAAAGCATAAAACACAGGTTAAATTGGCTTAAGTTTATTAGAGGGTGGAATATGTGTTTTGCAATGAAAATGCAGTACATAAATTTTGGTATAAATCTGATTGAAAGGATTATATACTTAATCAACACCCCCAGCTGCTTGGAATCAAAATGGAAAGGCAAATAGTTATAAAGTATTCAAAATTTCTTATTCAAAACTTGGGAAAAGGAAATGATGCTACTGAGATCCCTTACAAGGCATTATTAGTCTCTGCTCCCTGCGGCCACCTGTGCCAAGAAGTGAGAGCCTCAGATTTAGACAACCTTAAGTGGGCACAAAATTCAAGACACCAAAATTGAGTTATTTATTCTGTTTCCCATCATCTTACCACCTGGTACAGACTGGATTGTGTCCCTCCAAAATCCATACGTTGAGACTTTTACCCCCTATGTGACTGTACTTGGAGTCCAGGGTTTTTAGGGAGATAATAAAGGATAAATGAGATCTAAAGAAAGAGTCCTAATCCAATAGGTGTGGTGTTATTACAAGAGGAGGAGACACCAGAAATTGATCTTTCCTGATCTCTCTCTTGTTCCCTGTCTCATTCTTTGTGCATGCACAGAGAGAAGCCACGTGAGGACACAGCAAGAACTCTGCCAGCTACAACGCCGAAGACAAGCCTCACCAGAAGCCAGCCCTGACAGTGAGCCTGATCTTGCACTTCCAACTCCAGAACGGTGAGGAAATACAATACATCTATGTGTTTAAGGCACTCTCTCTGTGGTATTTTGTATGGCATCCCTAGCAGACTACTACACCATTCTGAGATCTCGTCTGTCTTGCTATGCCTTATAGGAGCTTCCCCGTTGGCCCACTGGTAAAAAATCCATCTGTCAATGCAGGAGATATGAGTTCAGTCCCCGGGTCGGGAAGACCTTCTGGAGAAGGAAATGGCAGCCCATTACAGAGTAGTCATGCCTGTGAAATCCCACAGACAGAGGAGCCTGGCCGGCTACAGCCTGTGGGGCCATCGGGCTGTAAGAGAATCAGATGTGACTGAGCAACTGCTGCTGCTGCTGCTAAGTCGCTTCAGTCGTGTCCGACTCTGTGCGACCCCATAGACGGCAGCCCACCAGGCTCCCCTGTCCCTGGGATTCTCCAGGCAAGAACGCTGGAGTGGGTTGCCATTTCCTTCTCCAGACTGAGCGACTAAGCAACAAGAATTCTTATAGACGTCTTCATTCGCTTCATAAACAGGACAGTCTTGTATTTAACTGCTTCCTCTGATATTGTTGCCATACTTCATAGAACAAACTTCAACTCCCACATATTCTTGTGTAGCATTTTGCTATAACCTATGGCCCAAAAGTAAGCCTTCCCAATGCCTCCAGGAAAGGTAAGCACATTGAGATGTTACCACAGTTCTGAACTACAAACACCTAATTTTTCCAAGCTTCACAGACAAATGAAAGAATTAGAACTGAATGGTAGAGGTGAAAGCACAAAGATGGGTGTAGTCTAAAAAGAAATGTAATGCAAGGAAATTATATAATATATAATAGCCTTGTATGTAAGTATATTATCTCCTTTTATTATAGAAAAAATGATGAAAGCAAAGCCATATCCTAATGGAAAGTTATTTGTTGTAATTAAGAAACAATTAAAATAAAATTTTTCCAAATATCAACATTTTGAGGGCATGATTTCAGTATATTTACAAATCAAGTTATTTCTTTCTTGAGAGTTCAGGTAGAAAATGGGGAAATAAAAATATAAGTATGATCACTTGTAAGCAAATATATAATTAATGAATTTTTGATGATTTACTCATCTATTATTTAGAACCTATACACTTCCAAAAAATTTCAAACCTTTTATCACAAAGGAAACATGTATCTTAGCGTACTTTTGAAAGCTGGAATAACAACTGTATAAAATAGGTGTGTACAAGTCTGGGGGTTTGTGCTGTGTTTTCGGCTCAGTTGCTTCAGTTGTGTCCAGCTCTATGCAACCCCATGGACTGCAGCCCAGAGGCTCCTCTGTCCTCAGGATTTTCCAGACAAGAATACTGGAGTGGGTTGCCATGTGAAGTTTAACTTCAACTAAATGTGGTTATTACCTTTGTTTACAAATTCTAACTCTGAGAATTCAGGCAAAAAACAAACTGAGCTACATACTATTCAACTGAGTTACCTACTTTCCATTCTCTGATCAAAAATATCAAACGTGTTTTGTAAGAGAATCAGAGTTTTCCAGTGCTAAGGCTAAGGAATAATGTGTTCCTTGGACACTTCTTACAAATGACAGAGAACAGGAGAATGGGTAATGTCTTCAACAGTAGCTTCTCAGCAAAGCTGTGAGCATTGTTCCCATCTCCACTTACTGAATCATCTTTAATACAGCTAGAGCTTAACACTAAAAATAGTGCAATGAAGGCATTTCTGCAGAAGTTTGAGCCACTCAGGTAAGCATTCTGACAACCAACTTAAGAAAAAGATAAAGTTTAGTCTGATTTGAGATATAATGGATGGGAGAGGCCTTGCTCTTGGCTTGTCTGTTTTGAACATCAGTTTTATCCTCGGCAGGAAGTAAAACAACTTCAAGTTCAAACTCCTTGTTATGAGCCAAGAGCATGAGCCTTCTGGGTTCCTGAAAAAGTACTGCAAACATTTTACAACAGAGATTGAGAACTAATCTATGTTCTACACACTGGAAGTGCTGGAGAGAAAAGTGAAAGCATTAGGTTGCTCAGCCATATCTGATTCTTGGCGACCCCGTGGACTGTAGCCCGCCAGGCTCCTCTGTCCACAGGATTCTCCAGGCAAGAATACCAGAGTGGGTTGCCATTCCCTTCTCCAGGGTATCCTCCTGACCCAGGGATCGAGCTTGGGTCTCCTGCATTGCAGGCAGATTCTTTACTATCTGAGCTACCATAAAAGCTACAAAGAAGAGGGCCAGAATTTTCTGAATCAATTTAAAGTCATTTGAAAATGTGTCCAACTGAGATCACACACTGTAGACAAGTATCTCAATCATACACAAACTCCAGTGAGACCCCCACAGAAGTTTCCTTTTACCCATAAAATTGCACATTTTCCACCAAGTTCCATATACCACTCACCCATCATCCAATTACATCCTTAAGATAGAAAAGTTAAGTCGCTCAGTTGTGTCCAACTCTTTGCAACCCCGTGGACTGTAGCCTACCAGGCTTCTCGGTCCATGGGATTCTCCAGGCAAGAGTACTGGAGTGGGTTGCCATTTCCTTCTCCAGGGGATATTCCCAACCCAGGGATCGAACCTAGGTCTCTCGCACTGTGGGCAGATGCTTTAACCTCTGAGCCACCAGGGAAGTCTCAAGATAGAAACATGATATATATAAAACATATATATTTAATATATATATATAATTTTCTTAATTTTCTCTTCCTTCATTCTCTACTTGTAATCAATATATAAGCTCCACCAAGTTTATCTCTTAAGAATACTTTTGTTTTCCTTTTTTCCTCATGCACACAGTTCTTCTTGGACTTTTAGTTATAGGTACTATAGACTAACCAGCCTGTCTTTTCACCTCCCTTCTTCTCAAGCTATGCTTCCAAATTGCCACTGGAGATCTTTTTATCATATATCTGTTGATCAGCTCTTATGGAAAAACCCTGATTGACCTTCCCAGCCTTAAGTGAAATGTCTAAGACCTTTAGCCTGGCATGTGTGTGTGTGTGTGTGTATACACGCTCAGTCACTCAGTCGTGTCTGACTCTGTGACCCCATGGACTGTAGCCTGCCAGGCTCCTCTGTCCATGGGATTTTACAGGTAAGAATACTGGAGTGGGTTGCCATTTCCTACTCCGGGAATCTTCCCAGCCCAAAGAATAGACCTCTGTCTCCTGCATTGGCAGGAGGATTCGTCTACCATGAGTGCTGCCTGGAAAGCCCTGGCATAAGGGGCACTAATGACATCTGATATTTCCAGTCTCAAACCATGTCTCTATCTGCTCATAACTGCAATACCTACAATACACAATGGTTATGTCAGATTGTACACATTCCCTCAATTCATATGTATTCATATGTATATTTTTTCTCATTTTTGTAGAAAACATCTGTATATTTTTAAGGAAAATGCTCAAATGTGTATGTGTGTGTGTGTGAGAGAGAGATTCTGAAAATCTAATACACAGTCATTATTGTGTGGTTAGAGTTCCTGTGAAATAATGGATGGTGAAAATCCAGATAACTGAAGCAGGGCTAGTGCGATGACTGCTTTGGTGAGAAAGATTAGGAATCTTCAATAGGTGACCAGGTGAGGTAGGAGATATGTACATTATTGATACTAGGTATAAAATAGATAACTAATGAAAATCTACTGTATAAGCACAGGGAGCTCTATTCAGTCCTCTGTGGAGGCCTAAATGGGAAGGAAACCCAAAGAAGAGGGGATGCGTGTAAATATGTAGCTGATTCACCTTGCTGTGGAGTAGAAACTAACACGGTAAATCAGCTACACCCCAATAAAGATTAGTAATAAAAGAAAGAGAGGCTGAAGAAGGGAAGCATGATGGGGAAAATGGGGTTGGACCTCAGTGTGGTAAGAGAGGTCAGAAACGGGAAAGAAAGCCACTGTAAGTTATATTTATCAGTAATGTAAAGGGAACTAAACAGATTCTACAAATGGGGAAGAATTTTCAACATGAAGACTCTGGATCTCAAGGAAGATTCTAAACAAAGCTGATGATGAATCCCTGGGATTCTCCAGGCAAGAACACTGGAGTGGGTTGCCATTTCCTTCTCCAATGCATGAAAGTGAAAAGTCAAAGTGAAGTTGCTCAGTCATGTCCTGGGAACGGGGGAGCCTGGTGGCCTGCCGTCTATGGGGTCGCATAAGAGTCAGACATGACTGAAGCGACTTAGCAGCAGCAGCAGCAGCAGAACAAAATGTAATAGGGAGAACCTGAATATCTAGTCTAGTAGTCTACAGGATCCTGTTCAACTACAAAGAATGCCAAATATATATATATATATATATATAGGAGAAGGGAATGGCAACCCACTCCAGTATACTTGCCTGGGAAATTCCATGGACAGAGGAGCCTAGCAGGCCTCAGTCCATGAGGTCACAGAGAGTCAGACACAACTGAGCAACTAACAAACACTAAAATATGTATATATACACATGCATATATATATGTTACTAAATGTATTCTTAGATATGTACATATTATATTTCTAAAACGTCTCTTAAAAATAATTCATGCTCTTATCAGTTTCCACTTAAATTCTATAAAAATTGGAGTAAAGAAATCTTCATCCCAATGTCAACTTATGTAAATAATAACAATAATAATCTGTCAATAATAACTATCAATTATTGAATACTTATTCTGTTTTTCTTCATAAATGTGAAAGCTAAGTATTATTTTATCTTATAAATGTCTAAGTCCATCAAATTAATTTCCCACAGGCCAATAAGAGCCTTATGGCAGAAAGTGAAGAGGAGCTAAAAAGCCTCTTGATGAAAGTGAAAGAGGAGAGCGAAAAAGTTGGCTTAAAACTCAACATTCAGAAAACGAAGATCATGGCATCTGGTCCCATCACTTCATGGGAAATAGATGGGGAAACAGTGGAAACAGTGTCAGACTTTATTTTTTTGGGCTCCAAAATCACTGCAGATGGTCATTAGAAAGATGCTTACTCCTTGGAAGAAAAGTTATGACCAACCTACATAGCATATTCAAAAGCAGAAACATTACTTTGCCAACTAAGGTCATTAAAGATGCTTACTCCTTGGAAGAAAAGTTATGACCAACCTA
>SJYT01079245.1:502661-566697 GCA_006410635.1 Cephalophus harveyi | reverse complement strand
ACTCTTGAGAGTCCCTTGGACTGCAAGGAGATCCAACCAGTCCATTCTGAAGGAGATCAACCCTGGGATTTCTTTGGAAGGAATGATGCTAAAGCTGAAACTCCAGTACTTTGGCCACCTCATGCGAAGAGTTGACTCACTGGAAAAGACTGTGATGCTGGGAGGGATTGGGGGCAGAAGGAGAAGGGGACGACCGAGGATGAGATGGCTGGATGGCATCACGGACTCGATGGACGTGAGTCTGGGTGAACTCCGAGAGATGGTAATGAACAGGGAGGCCTGGCGTGCTGCGATTCATGGGGTCACAAAGAGTCGGACACGACTGAGCGACTGAACTGAACTGAACTGAGTAAGAGCCTCTGTGGGTTAAAATCCATTTGGCATTGAGTGTAAAGCCTAATTGTTTTTTACTAATCCACCAGACCACTCAGTTGAAAACAAGTCAATTGTAGCATTCTGGCAAAAAAAGGAATCCAGAATCCTGATTTTGGACACTCTGTTGTTTACCTTCTAAGACAGAATTGGCAGATCAAGAACTGCTTTAGTTATGTCATCATTTACAGTAGTTTTTCCTCCCAGGATGGGACTCCCTTCCCATTCCTTTGTGTTGTTATGTCCTGATCATAAGGAGAGTAGATGCTGTATGTTTTCATGAGACTGGACTGTTCATGAGTAAGTAGATAAGTAAGTTTTCCCATGGATAAAAGCTGGATAACTGACATCGAGAAGAGTTGGATTTTGATGCTGGCATTATGATTTGGTTACACTCTAGCTTTGAGCAATTTCTGAGCCTCATTTTTACTATATATTAAATGAGAATAATCATAATATATACACATAATATTGCTATAAAACTAGGTGCGATCATGCATATTAAATACTTAGAATTTCCAGTTCCCCCTATCTTCTCCTTGCTTTCTTTTCAGGGGAGATTTTTCAGCCACAGGGTGCTACACTGTTTAACAGATACCTCATATTTCATGAGGCTGATTTTGTTTTTGAAGAATTTACCTCAGATGACAGAAGCAGAGATATGTGCTTCTTAAGGGGCCAAAATATTCTGCTGATCTCCAGTTATTCTGAGATTAAGTACCTATTCTTCAATATTTATAAATTAATAAATGAGTTATTCTGAGATTAAGTACCTACTCTTCAATATTTATAAAATAGTAACGTACAATAGCTAAAAAGACAAATGAAAAATGGATCAAGTGATAACATTTCAAAGGCAAACAGCATGCACTCAGGGGCTAAACGACACAGAGGGGTAAAAGTGCTCTCAAAGTGTCGGGTGCGGTAACCAACTCAGCTGCTGTCTGCGGCTGCGTCCTCAGCTTGGGAGGCGCTGCACAAGGTCTGTTTGAAGAACCTCAACAGACACCAGGTAAAGAGCCAGAGTCCCAACCAGGCTGAAGGTTCAGCCTCGTAGTTTAGCACTGAAGTCCCTACTGGAAGGCAGTGTATTCCTAACACACTTGAGAAGACTCAGCTGACTTACTGCTGGGGCATATCTTGAACAGTTCAAGCACCAAACTAAACATCTAGTCACATAACTTTCCTGATTCCTAGAGATTCATCCAAACAGGGATCACGGCTTTATTTTATTCCTCCAAAGAATTCTATCTGGGCCAACATCAAAGAGTGAAAGAATAAGTTTCAAATTATTTTTCTCTTACACTTTGAACCCCCAAAAAGTTAGGATCCAAAACTATTTGGAAGGGATGATTTACTTGAACTGCATAAAATGTAACATTATACATGTACACAATTAAATATCTCTCAGAATAATACTATGTTGTTGTTCACTCGCTCAGTCGTGTTCAACTCTTTGCAACCCCACAGACTGTAGTTGTTTTTGTCCTGTTCATTCATTGGGTTCTCACAGCAAGAATACTGGAGTTGTTTGCCATTCCCTATTCCAGCTGAGCTATTTCAAATCCTAAATGAAGATGCTGTTAAAGTGTTGCATTCAATATGCCAGCAAATTTGGAAAACTCAGCAGTAGCTGCAGGACTGTAAATGGTCAGTTTTCATTCCAATTCCCAAAGAAAGGCAATGCCAAAGAATGCTCAAACTACTCGACAATTGCAATCATTTTCCATGCTAGTAAGATTATGCTCAAAATCCTTCAAGACAGGCTTCAACAATATGTGTTGTGAAAAATTCCAGATGTATAAGCTGAGTTTAGAAAAAGTAGAAGAACCACAGATCATATTGCAACATTCAATGGATCATAGAAAAAGCAAGGGAATTCCATAAAAACAACTGCCTCATTGACTATGAGAAAGCCTTTGACTGTGGGGATCACAACAAACTGTGGAAAATTCTTAAAGAGATGGGAATATAAGACCATCTGACCCATCTCCTGAGAAACCTGTGTTTGGGTGAAGAAGCAACAGTTAGAACCTTACATGGAACAACTGACTGGTTCAAAATTGAAAAAGGAGTATGTCAAGATGTATATTGTCACCCTGCTTATTTAAGTTATATGCAGAGTACATCATGTGAAATGCCAGGCTGGATGAAGCACAAGCTGGAATCAAGATTGCTGGGAGAAATACCAATAACCTCAGATATGACACCACTCTAATAATAGAAAGTTAAGAGGAGCTAAAGAGTCTTTTTCACTCAAAAATCTAAGATCATGGCATCCAGTTCTATCACTTCGTGGCAAATAAGGGGGAAAAGAGTGGAACCAGTGACAGATTTTCTCTTCTTGGGCTCTAAAAACCACTGCAGATGGTGACTGCAGCCATGAAATTAAAAGACACTCGCTTCTTGGAAGGAAAGCTCTGACCAACCTAGACAGCATATTAAAAAGCTAAGATATCACTTTGCTGACAGAATCCCATATGGTCAAAGCTATGGTTTGTTCCAGTAGTCCTGTATGGATTTAAGAGTTGCGAGAAAGCAAGAGACACAGATGTATAGAAAGGACTTTTGGACTCTGTGGGAGAGGGAGAGGGTGGGATGATTTGGGAGAATGGCATTGAAACATGTACACTATCATGTAAGAACGAAGCACCAGCCTATGTTCGATACAGGATACAGGATGCTTGGGGCTGGTGCACGGGGATGATCCAGAGAGAGGATATGGGGTGGGATGTGGGAGGGGGATTCAGGATTGGGAGCTCATATACACCCGTGGTGGATTCATGTCAATGTACGGCAAAACCAATACGGTGTTGTAAAGTAAAATAAAGTAAAAATAAAATTAAAAAATAAATAATAAAATACAAAAAAAAAAAAAAAAAAAGAGGGGTGGTAGGAAGCCTACTCGTCTTGGTTCTCCCAGAATAAAGTGTTTTCTCTGAATCCCTGCTCTCCAAAAAAAAAGAGTTGGATCATGAAGAAGGCCAAGTGGCAAAGAATTGATGCTTTCAAATTGTAGTGCTAGAAAAGACTCTTGAGAGTCCTTTGTACTGCAAGGAAATCAAACCAGTCAATCCGAAAGGAAATCAGTCCTGAATATTCATTGGAAGGACTGATGCTAAAGCTGAAATTCCAGTACGTTGGCCACCTGATGCAAAGAGCTGACTCATCAGAAAAGACCCTGATTCTGAAAAAGGCTGAAGGCAAAAAAGGAGGAGAGCAGCAGCAGGTTAGACAGTTAGCATCGCTGAGTCAATGGACAGGAGTTTGAGCAAACTCTGAGAGAGAGTGGAGGACAGGGAAGCCTAGAGTGCTGCAGTCCATAGGGGTCATAAAGTGTCGGACAGGACGTTGTGACTATAAGACAACAAGACTGTAGCCCGCCAGGCTCCTCTGTCCATGGTTTTTGCAGGCAAGGATACTGGAGTGGGTTGCCCTTTCTGTTTCCAGAGGATCTTCCTGACCCAGTGATCAAACCTGTATCTCCTCCGTGTCCTGCACTGGCATGTGAATTCTTAACTATTGAGCCACCAGCCTTGGTCTTTATAATCAGTCCTAAACATGGCAATCAGTGAAGAAAATGAAGTATTATAAAAAGAATCAAACTCAAAAAGAAGTAAAACTGTCACTATTTCCAGATGACATGATACTAAACAAAGAAAATCCTAAAGATGCCGCCAGAAAACTATTGGTGATATTCAATGAATTTGGTAAAGTTGAAGGATACAAAAATAATACTGAAAATCCCTTGCATTCCTATATTCTAAAAATGAAAGATCAGAAAAAAAAATTAAGGAAATAATCACATTTTCCATTGCAAAAAAAGAATAATATACCCAGGAATAAACCTACTTAAGGAGACAAATGAATTGTACTCAGAAAGCTATAAAACACTGATGAAAGAAATAACATAAACAGATGGAGAGATATTATATGTTCTTGGATTGGAAGAATAGAGTGAAAGTGAGAATATCGTCCAAAGCAATCTACAGAGTCAGTGCAATCTCTATCAAATTATCAATCATGCTTTTACAGAATTATATCTTTTTTTTTTTTTTACAATTTGTATGGAAACACAGAAGATCCTGAATAGCCACAGCAATCTTGAGAAAGATAAACCGAGCTGGAGCAATCAGGCTTCCTGAATGCAGACTTTATACTACAAAGCTACAGTAGTCAAGACAGTATGGTACTGGCAGAAAAACAGAAATTTCAATCAATGGAATAGGATAGAAACCCCAGAGATAAACCCACACACCTATGGTCACCTAATCTATGACAAAGGAGGCAAAAACATACAATGGAGAAAAGACAGTCTCTTCAGTAAGTGGTGCTGGGAAAATTGAACAGCTATATGTAAAAGAATGAAATTAGAACACTCCCTAACACCATTGCCCAAAATAAACACAAAATGGATTTAAAAGTTAAATGTAAGTCTGGATACTATAAAACTCTTAGGGGAAAACATAGGCAGAGCATTCTTTGTCATAAATCACAACAGGATCTTTTTGACCCACCTCTTTGAGTAATAAAAATAAAAACAAATAAGACTTAAAAGCTTTTGCACAGCAAAGGAAACAATAAGCAAGATGAAAAGACAACCCTCAGAATGGAAGAAAATATTTACAAATGAAGCAACCGACAATGGATTAATCTCCAAAATGGACAAACAGCTCATACAGCTCAATATGAAAAAAAAAAAAAATTACTCAGTCCAAAAATGGGCAGAAGACCGGGCCACATATTTCTCCAAAGAAGTCATACAGATGGCCAAGATGCCCATGAAAAGATGCTCAGCATCACTAATTATTAGAGAAAGACAAAACAAAACTACAATGAGGCATCATCTCACACCACTCAGAGAATCAAAAACGATCCATCAAAACCAAATCATCAAAAAATCCATAAAAAGATTTATACTGGAGAGGGTGTGGAAAAAAGGAGCCTCTTACACTGTTGGTGGAAATGGAAATTGATGCAGCCACTATGAAGGACAGTATGCAGGTTCCTTAAAAGCTGAAACAACAACTACCCTGGTGGTGGTGGTCAGTTGCTAAGTCATGCCCGACTCTTGTGACTTGTAGCCTGCCAGGCTCCCCTGTCCATGGCATTGCCCAGGCAAGAATACTGGGATGTGTTGCCATTTTCTTCTCCAGGGGATCTTTTCTCCCCAAGGATAGAACCCACATTTCCTGCACTGAAGGCCGATTCTTTACCACTGAACTCCCAGCAAAGTCCTCCATCTACCTTATGACCCAGCACGCCTACTCCTGGGCACATACCCAGAGGAAACCATAATTACAAAAGATGCATCCACCCCAATGTTCATTGTAGCACTATTAACAATAAACAGGGCATGGAAGCAACCTAAATGTCCATCCACAGAGGAATGCATAAAGAAGATGTGGTACATGAATATGATGAAATATTACTCGGCCATAAAAAGGAATGAAATTGGGTCATTTGTAGACATGTGGATGGACCCAGAGTGTGTCACAGACAGCGAAGGTGAAGGTGAAGTTGCTCAGTCGTGTCTGACTCTTTGCGACCCCGTGGACTGTAACCTACTAGGCTTCTCCGCCCATGGGATTCTCCAGGCAAGAATACTGGAGTGGATTGCCATTTCCTTCTCCAGGGGATCTTCCCGACCCAGGGATCGAACCCGGGTCTCCCACACTGGAGGCAGATGCTTTAACCTCTGAGCCACCAGAGACAGCGAAGTAAGTCAGAAAGAGAAAAGTATCATTTATCAATGCATATATGTGGAATCTCGACAAATGGTACAGATGATTTCATTTGCAAAGCAGAAACAGAGACACAGACCTAGATAAGAAATGTATGGATACCAAACAGGAAGAGGGGTGATGGGAGGAATTGAGAGATTGGGACTGACGCAATTGATACTATCCATAAAACAGGTAACTAACGAGAATGTGTGATATAGCACAGGGACCTCTACTTAATGCTCTGTGGTGACCGAATGGGAAGAAAGTACAAGATGGAGAGGCTAGATGTATGGCTGATTAATTTTTCTATATAGTAGAAGCTAACACAACATTGTAAAGCAACTGCAATAAAAATTTAAAAAATAAAATAATAGCATTATTCTATCATTGCTCTTATACACACAGAGTGCTGACATTTATCCAAAAAAGTGCTTGGCTTTTTCAACTTACACCATTATGTGAAACAAAGGGCACTTAAAATTCCATTTTAAAGCCCAAATTAATAATGTGCAGCATTTTATTACTTACTTTTAAAAATTTACAGAAGGCCTATAAAACACACATATGCCTTAATAGTCATCTATTATTTCTTCTGATATGAAATAGCACTTTAATCAGAGATGTCTTCTCTTTAAACTAAGGGCATAAATCTTGCCAGAATTTTATCCTATTGTCATATAAAGCCATCAAATGCAATGTTTGATGAATACTAATAGCAATATACTACTTGGAACTGATAAAAACATGAAACATTTCATACAGATGAGTTAACAGTACTAATGAATTCTTCAGGATGTTTCCACTCTGATATTTGAGGTAGCTGATGGCCAGGTAACAAGGAAAAAGTGGTCTTAATGCTAAACAGTAACTGCCTTATTGAGGACAAAAAATTCATCCACAGGATGAATAACAAGTGAATTAAACCGCCTTTGTACTTATTTCAGGTGCATATACATATTTTTTATTGTATATAGCAGAAAAAGATTAACTTAATATAGAATTCTACCAGCTTAAAGAAAGGAATTTTCTATTAATACATTATTTTTTTTTCCCAAGACAATCTGAAAATTCTGCTTTCTCATGAACCTAAGAAGAAGCATATACTGACTTCACCACACCCCTAGAGCACATCTGCATATTTTGGGGGTTTAAACAAAATAAAGCAGATCCTTCAGGCACCACCAAGGACGCTAAGATGTTAATGAAGACACAGCACAGTACCCGCTACAACAGGACAGGGCCCTTTCTTAAGTAACCTAGTATGAACAGCCAGGTGAACTGGGGTGGGGAAAATCACAACTTAAAACCACTTACATAAGCTGAATTTAGTTCTATGGGTTTCATTATAATCCATCTCATATCAGAAGGGGTTAATGACTGTCTCAAAATAGATGGGGCAACAGTGGAAACAGTGAGAGACTTTATTTTGGGGGGCTCCAAAATCACTGCATATGGTGACTGCACCCATGAAATTAAAAGACACTTGCTCCTTGGAAGAATAGTTATGATGAAACTAGACAGCATATTAAAAAGCAGAGACATTACTTTGCCAACTAAGGTCCATCTAGTCAAGGCTATAGTTTTTCCAGTAGTCATGTATGAATATAGAAAGATGAGTACCAAAGAATTGATGCTTTTGAACAGTGGTGTTGGAGAAGACTCTTGAGAGTCCCTTGGACTGCAAGGAGATTCAACTAGTCCATCCTAAAGGAAATCAGTCCTGAATATTCATTGGAAGGACTGATGCTGAAGCTGAAACTCCAATACTTTGGCCACCTGATGCAAATAACTGACTCATTTGAAAAGATCCTGATGGTGGGAAAGATTGAAGGTAGGAGGAGAAGGGGACGGCAGAGGATGTGATGGTTGGATGGCATCACTGACTTAATGAACTTAAGTTTGAGTAAACTCCGGGAGTTGGTGATGGACCTGGCATTCTGCACCCCATGGGGTCACAAAGAGTCAAACATGACTGAGCAACTGAACTGAATGACTGTCTATGTGTACTACAGACCATAATGCAAAAATCTCATATTTAAGCTAAAGAAAATTGTATAAACTGATTCTGCCAATACCTATGGTAAATATATATATATATATATATAACATATGTAACCATTTTTGTTAATTTAAGGACTTTTTAGTACTTTTATCAGACCATGTAGTAAAACTGAATAATTTATATGCAACTGTGGTATTTTGTATTGAAATCCTTTAATTTGCTGTCCTCATGACTATCAAAATAGCTTTATAATATTTCTATACCTGTACTTTTATGGGTTTTCTATAAATTTTTCTCTATGTAAACTCAAGGTCAGTCTACTCATAAAGAGTAACAAGTGTTGGTTTCATTTATAGTTAGATGTTTTTCATGTTTGATATTTCAGGAAAGAAATATCTCAAGACCCACGTTTCCTTTTAGTGTTAGCAGAGTCCACAGTTGTTAGACTGTCAGTCTAATACATTTAAGTCCTTTGGCGAAAAGCACAAGCCAAAGAAAAGAAATCCAAAGAAAGGATTTTCCAGGGTGGAAAATCTCTGGAGCCAATTATAGAGAAGGTTGCATGGTAGTCAAAGGTAAATTTCTGATGGGATCCGATTAACATTGTTCTATCAAATAATAACAGGAGAATAAGCCATTAATTTTATGACACTTTTTTTTTTCTACCTGGATTTTCATAAGTTGGACTTCCTTCCAGGCTAATTAACCACTAAGCATTTTACAAGCAATCCACGCACGGAAGCAGTAAAAGATGAATTGCACTTATGAAATAATTGACAAAGAGTACACTGGGCAATTTAAGCAGTGATGGTGTGCATTCTAATACCGGAATAAAGGCTTCTGTATGGCCATTTGACAGGTCATTAGTTAATCTCAGACCTCAGCATTAGATAACAGGGACTCAAAGCTCACATGAACTCACAGTCACTAGCTGGGGGTGTCTGAGTGCAGAGAGCTTCATAGAAAACACTTAGTGTTCTCACCTTAGCATTATCAAACCACCCCCAGTGTTATCTCAGATGAATTCGCTGGTTATTTTATTTTCTTTTGACAGTAAAGTCTAAGCTGACAAACCAAGTCAGTTCTCAAAGAAATTCAATTACCGAAATATATGACAGCTTGCTTTGCTTCTTACTACAGTTTCCAAAGTTCCTTGCAGACTGGACAACATAGTCTGCTTTGCAAGACATGAATTGTATTTTATACATAAAATAAAAAAAAAAAACTATCAAAGGAAGATAAAATTTTCAGAAACAGAAATGCTGACAAAAAAAATAAATAAAAGCAAGGTAATGATAATAGATTTGGAAACAGTCACTGGTTTTTTGGTTTTATTTGTTTTGTTTTGTTTTGTTTGAGAGTCTACTAGAATTTTAATATTGTTCCTGGCAGTTGGTAGATAGAACCCAAAATTGCTTCTGTCCTTAAGACTGAAATCTATCAAACGTTTATGGCTATGAAATCTAAAGTCACTAAAATAGTTTGAATTCAAATGGTTTCCTTCCCAATTTTTAAAATGTTTTACTTTTGAGTAACAATATTCCTGTGTGTTGAAAAACTGCAGTAAATTACCATCCAAGTGAGTTTAAGTCACAAAGAAACACTTAGGAAGGGATGACACTGTATCTGTATCCCAGGACCATCCCCCACAGGCCTGACTTCTACTGAGTGGCCAGAAGAGAATTCTGGCAAGGACTGGTGTATTTTCTGTAGCCTGCCTTCAAGTATAAGAGAATGCTTTTACTGATTGTCAAGTTAAGTCATTTACCTTTTTCTGCTCTCTCTTAGGCTTTCAAAATTTTTAGAAAAAATAATAATAATTATGTTCACAGAACAACTTTTTTTCCTGAGTTGTTAGGACTTAAAAAGATTTTATCCTCTCATCCCAAAGACAGGCCTTTCTAAAACTAGATGCTGTCAGAAACTTTGAATGATCTGGCACTTTATGATCATCTGGTCCTCATCTCTTCATTGATAATATGAGGAATTCAAAGTTAAATAAATTCCTAAGGTCATATATTTGTTAGGAAAAAAAAAAATTCACATCCTCTAACATCACATGTAGTATTTTATCATATATAAAACCCACTCAAATATATCAGTTTTCAAGTATCTATTGTTTTTTGAACAAATTTTAAAATCAAAATTAGATCATGTATTTCTTGATTTTATTTGATGTATATTGTCTAGGGACTACGTTATATAACCTACTTTCAATTATACTGCATAACAATAACAAAAAAAACCTGATTTTTCCTAGCAATGTGATACCAACATGCATTCTTTTATAAATTTCTATGCTTTCCTGAAGAATCCCATGCACAGAGGAGCCTGGCAGGCTACAGTCCATGGGGTCACAAAGAGTCAGACACAACTGAGCGACTAACACACACACACACACATGCTTGGCTCCAAGCAGAATTAACAATAATAGATAAATAATTACTTGAAATATCATAACGCCTTTTCAACAGAGTCGGACTCCAGTGAAAGTGACATAAGATTGCAACTCCCCATGATTTCCGCCCGGATCACCACTTTTCCCCCTCCCCCTGCCTCCCTGTGTTCTCTGAAAAAACGTCCTCTGTGTTTAAAAATCCAGCTATCTGCTTAAACCGTGATGGGCACCGGGAGGAAACATAGCTTAGTTGATGCTTCGCTGCACACACAAAGACCGCCTGGAAGAGAGCATTACAAGTGCTTCGAGGAGTGATGCATTTGCTCACTGAACTGTCTTCCACTTTTCTTGGCGACTAAGTCCTATCTTCTCTTTTTCTCCTCAAGCTGCCTAGACACTGTCAATCAAAATTTATTTCTCACAGTTTTGGTGGCTGGAAGTCTGACACTAGAGTCTCGGTATGGTTGGATGATGGCCCTTTTTAGGGTTCACAGTTGGTGCCTTTCTGCCCTGTTCTCACAAGGGGCAGGCACACTCTGTGGGAGTTCTTTTATAAGAGAATTAATCCCGTTCATGACACATCTGCCCTCATGACCTAAGCACCACCTAATACCATCACCTTTGGGGGCTTCAACATGAATAAGGGGGAGAGCACAAACATTTAGACTACAGAGCTCTCTAAACAGTATTTCTGGCTGAAGCATTTCCTGAATTCAGATTTATACACTCAGCTGTCCATTCCACATTTCCCCTTGTATGCAATAATAGGCCTACAGAATCTTCATTACATACCAGGGTTTCCACCAACTACTGCGTGTTTTTATACACACATAGTCTCCCAATAACACTGTGGGTAGATTCTTACCTTTCTAAATATGAGGAAACTAAAGCAAAACAATAATAAACTTTCCCAGAGCATCACCCGGCAAATGGCAGAGCCTAAATTTTAACCCAGCCATTCTGGCTAGACAGTCCCAGTCTTCATAGCAATACTCTGTTCATATTTCATATATCCAGAACAGAACCCTCCTAATTTACCTCTCTCCAACAAAAGACAGAATGTATCTGAAGGAACCTCATCTGGTCTTCTCAGTCCTGCCGCACAGATACTTGGAATCTTACTCACATTGGCTCAAGGAAAGCTTACCTCAGCATATGGCCTAGAATGGGGAACATTTTCCTCTGTGATTGGATGTGTGTAGGCATCATTTTAACAGCCTTAATCAAGTCTGATCTGAAAAGACACAATATAAATAAAGGAATTACAAATGATGATATTAAAGCTATACCAGTTGATAGCCCCACAGATCAAGAATCAAAAACTATCCTGATGTCCAAGTAGTCAGGGTCAGCAATTTGACATGAAAGGAAAAGCTAACATCATGAGATAATTGAGTAGTAAAGCCTGGCTTATAAGTTATGGGGAATGGACAGTTACTTGAAAATTATTATGTGACTCCTAAATGCAGTTACTGTTTTCATTTAATTGTTAATTTAACATACTTTTACTTACATCATTTTAATGTAGAAAATAGAAGCTTAAGAGGCTTTCTAAAATTATAATATGGAGGTCCACATCCTTCAAAGTGCATAGGAGTACACGCAATTTGTTTATATAATTATGCTATCCAGTGGAAGCAAGTGAACAGTATATTCCTCATCATCTCCCTTTACACCTCTGTTAGCTCAGTTGGTAAAGAATCCTCCTGTAAGGCAGGAGACCCCGGTTTGATTCCTGGGTCGGAAAGATCCACTGGAGAAAGGAGAGGCTACCCACTCAAGTATCCTTAGGCTTCCCTGTGGCTCAGCTGGTAAAGAATCCACCTACAATGCGGGAGACCTGGGTACAATCCCTGGGTTGGGAAGGTCCCCTGGAGAAGGGAAAGGCTAAACTCTCCAGTATTCTGGCCTGGAGAATTCCATGGACTATAGGTCATGGGGTCGCAAAGAGTTGGACACGACTGAATGATTTTCACTTCATTTCAATTACCTCTCTAAATATTCTCCTACTCCAGTTCCTCCAATCTCAGTCAATTTTAACTATATTCCTTCAACAGCTTTGGAAAAAATACTAGGAATAACTTAAATTGTGACATGCATTAAACCAGAAAACCCTGGCACATGTACCTTCAGATATGTCCAGCATCAGCCACTCCTCAGATCTCCACTGTGTCTGTGTGGTGCTAAGTCATGTCTGACTCTCTGTGACCCCATGGACTGTAGCCCACCAGGCTCCTCTGTCCATGGGATTTCCCAGGCAAGAATTCTGGAAAAGTTTGCCATTTCCTTCTCCAAGGGATCTTCCTGACCCAGGAATCGAACCTGTGTATCTTACATCTCCTACATCAGCAGGTGGATTTTTTTTTTAAACTACTGCACCTGGGAAGCCAGATCTCCACGACCAGCATCCGAATCACTGTCTCCTCTGGCCTGGATTCTTGTACTCTCATCGTCTGAGAAAAAACTCAGATGTTTTTCTGAGTCCGCATTTTCCTTCAGAAAGCCTGTTCTAAACAATGTAAAGTGAAGCTCAACACAGCCCGTGGTGGTGGTGGTTCAGCCATTAAGTCAGGTCCGACTCTTGCGAGCACATAGACTGTAGCCCATCAGGATCCTCTGTACAGAGGAATTTCCAGGCAAGAATACTGCAGTGGGTTCCATTCCCTTCTCCAGAGGATCTGCCCAACCCAGGGGTCAAACCCGGGTCTCCTGCACTGCAGGCAGATTCTTTACCGACGGAGCCACCAGGGAAGCCCCAAAACAGTCTATTAAGTTTGCATATTTTATCTCTCCTGCTAACATCCCCAATGACTTCCTCTTACTCACTGAAGTATAAAGTCCTCACTAGAGGTTATGGTGCCTAAAGGGCTGTAACTTCTCTCACCCCATCTCCTTCCACTCACATCTTTGCTTATTGTCTTTTGTCTCTTTGATACCCCTAGACACTATGGTTTCAAGACTTTGAACTTATTATGTCTGCTGAAAACCTCTCACCATAGATAGCCCCACTGTCTTGCCTTGTGCATTAGAGGCTTGAATTGTACCCTTTCAGATAACCCTTCCTAAGAGAGCATGCCCCACCATTCTCCAATTTATAGTAACGTTAAACACATATCACCATCCTGTGGACTGTATATTGGCTTGATTGTGTGTTTATTGTTGGGCCTCATCTTGCCAATTAAATCAGAGGCTCATTAAAGAAGAGCTTTGTTCACTGTTGTGTCCCCAGCATCTAAGGCAGTGCCTCCCACATGGTGGAAGCCTGATTAATATACGATAGATGAATAATATATGAACCACAATCGATCCTATTGAAGATTCTAAAATTTGAGGGGGAAAAGGTTACCATTTGGTTTTGAATTTTACATTCCAGAAAAGGAGGCATATCTTAATCACCATATATATTCACCATATATTTACCATTTATCAGAAACCAATTTTGAGCCTTCTGGTTGTAAAATACAAGGCAAAAAAATCTATTAGATGGCAAGACATAACATAAAATTTTATAAATCTACAGAAAGTCTAAAATATATTGTGCAAATTTAACTTATCTCTGTACAAATAAAAGCATAAGATGAAAGGAATGATTTTGGATCCTTAATATTTATAACAAAGGTATTTTTTTTCTATGATACTGCATAACTTGCAATTTGAAACCTGAACAATAAATTAGTGGATGGACATTGGGAATACTTGCTCACAGAGAAATCTTATTTCCAGCAGGTGGTCATCCAATTCCTACTATTAGAGAAATGTTTTAAATGTAGGAAAATCACTACATTAAAGATTAAGCCAATCCCATTTGGGGCAGTTATAATTATTGGAAAAAAAACATTTCCCCTATCAACTAAATGTGCCTCACGTTCACTTTCTTCCCTTGGTCTTAATTTTGCTTCACTAAGTTTAATTTTTAAAAAATTGTTTTATCTATGTGAATAATATTTTAACTCTTTTTGAGCAGAACTAAATCCTTCCACTTTTTTTTTTTTTTTCACATTAGCTATGGGTTTACACACTTTTCAACTGTCTTTGGAATCACTAAAATTTACTAACATCTGTCTTGTACCAGGTTTCCCAGCATCCATTGCAATACATCTTAACAAGAAGCACCTCAACTCACACATCCAAAGTGGCATTGAAATGACCACACAACTAAGAAAACAGTAAGCAACTGTGTCAGCACTGGAAATTAGTGTGTCATACACTCTTCAGAAGCTTGAATAAATTTCTTCTGAATTTAAAAGGAAATACTAGATAAAAATATGTTTTCAGTCCCTGACTTGGAAATTCTATGTACTGAAAAAGACTGCACAGTGTCAGGAAAAGACATGCTGTCAGAACCACATCGTTCTGCAGCAGCGGAGCTGAGATCAATGTAAGATACAGAAAAGATGGGGAGGTCATTATTCATGACTGACTGCTAATTTGAATAAATATCACTGGTGCCAACAGACAAGAAGACCTCACATACACATGATCATGGATGTTTGGAAGGGATTACAACAATGCAGGACAGAAACTTTCTAAGTACCAACTGTGGCTGTCAGTCCAAACTGGGCTCACTTCACCAACATAGCTAGGAAACCGTGCTGAGAAATACTGACTTCCATAGACTCACCGTAGTCCACTGGGTTCTACTGCCTCGTGGCAGACTGTTCACTCACTGACTGTAGGTCATAAATTTATACCAACTATCCTTCTGGCTTAAGGTTTTAAGTTCTTTAGTAAGACAAGTAAGCAAATAGGAAAGTGAAGGGATTCAAAGAATGATCCATCTTGACTATGGGCCAGTGGTTGAAAAATGATCACCGATACAGAAGAGCCAATCTAAGAAGCCCTTATGAATCTTTGCAGAACAACTGCTCAGCAGTTGTGTATAATAATTACATTGGTTTTATAGATAAGATGTATCAATAGGTCAAAAGGTCAAAATTCCCTAGCTATTTAAACCATTAAAAGAGAATCATGTTGGTAAATTATTCCTAATAATTTGACCCATTTGGGATAACTATGTCCTCAAATCCTTCAAAGAGATCTCACAAAAAGCAATTAAAGATTAACCTTATTTGCAGCAACATGGAAGGCCCTAAAGATTATTATACTGAGTGAAGTCAGACAAGAGAAAGACAAGTATCATATGACATTGCTTATATGTCAAATCTACAAAGAAAGATATGAATGAACCTATTTACATAACGGAAACAGAGTCACAGGGGTAGAAAACAAATGTATGGTTATCAAGGGGAAAAGTGGGGGAGGGAGGGATAAACTGGAAGATTGGAATTGACATATACACGCTACTATAAATAAAATACATAACTAATAAGAACCTAGTGTATAACACAGGGAACTCGACTCAATACTCTATAATGACCTATATGGGAATAGAACCTAAAAGAGAGTGAATATATGTATCTGTTTAACTGATTCACTTTGCTATACAGCAGAAACAACATTGTAAAGCAACTACATATTTAATAAAAATCAAAAATACAGAGATATAGCCAATATGTTTCTTTTAGCTAATCAAAATGAGATAATATAAGTGAAAGAGTGATTACCTCCCAAATTATTAAGACATATAAACAGAGTAGATAGGTCACTATATATCAACAACTGTCAAGACTTTTCAACTGATGAACATAGCAGTATAATAAAAAGAGAAACAATTACTGAATGAGTGGTACTGAATTATAATACATGTCAACCTTCAAGGAAAAATGCCATTCCTGAATATTTCAGTTGATTTTTCACGTGATGTTGTATGTACCAAAGTAAATGGATTCTTTTTTTAGTGTACATTCTAACTGCAAATTATTAATTGC
The DNA here is from genome assembly GCA_006410635.1 of Cephalophus harveyi. Classification (NCBI taxonomy): domain Eukaryota; kingdom Metazoa; phylum Chordata; class Mammalia; order Artiodactyla; family Bovidae; genus Cephalophus; species Cephalophus harveyi. The sequence goes on along the minus strand of SJYT01079245.1, from coordinate 550,371 downwards.
TGCCTATGTATATGTGTGTAGAACACTTACCAAGTAGTCTTAATAACTTATAAAAATTAGTAGATGCTTCATTCATGTTTTCCAGTTAAACAAGGGCGGGTCACACCCAAATGAGAATGCTGATATACCAACAGCCCCCTTGCCTGTCTTATTCTCCCCTTCAGATCTGTAGTTCCAATTTTCTATAATGTAGTTTCACTGAGAACACAGCTACCCAATTAGGTAATGCATCTCACAGGCTTTCTAGGAGCTGCCGTGACATGTGAGTAACTTATCAACGACTGAAATGATCAGAAGCAATATGTGCATATTTTTTGGTAATTTACTTAAAAAATTCTTTTCCTCCCAATTCTCCTTCTTTGAAACAGGACCCAAAATACAGAACCGACTGAGATTCTATCACATGGAAGGTGTGTTTCATGAGTTTGTAGAGAAAGATCTGAGGATCTTGATCTAAAAACACCCAACAGGACCACCTGTAAGCAAGTATCACTCATGTTTCTACCTTATCTGAGAAAGAAATGCACACATTTTAGTGTCTTTTTTATTACAGGAGCGACACATATCCTAAATACACAACCCTCTACAACTTGTAGGGACTAATGACAAATTAGCAGGGGTAGGTCATGAGATTTTTATATCAGACAGAGGGTACCTACTTCAGGTGTGGTTATTACAGAGCCTTTAAACAAGGTAAGAATTAGTATCAAGATAGTTTCTCTTGCTTTTATGTCCATTTTCTAAAACTCTAATACAGATATAGCTGTTGAGTGGGTAACAGGGATTCTGAAGACTGCAGAGCTTAGCTGTCAAGCTTTTATCAGGTTGTAAGACATCTTTCAAGGGAATGAAAATGATGCAGACTCAGTCCACTTCAATTCTTGGCTTCTTTACCAAACTCCGAAAAGAATAAAAGTCTCTGTCACCCTTGTAGGAGAAATGTCCCATGGCAGAGGAAAATCAAGGGTGACCTTATACTTCTGCAGAGAAACAGCCAATGACAAGAAATATTTAAAAACATGTATAATATTCGGAGAGAAAAATGAAGCCCAAGGGTATTACATTCAAGGGTGGTGGTCAAATATGAACAATATGCTGACAAACGTGTGAATTGCAAGAAACACACAAAAAAAATGAGCCCAAAAAGAGGTGACTTAAAATAACTCAGGAGTGGAAGTGGTGTTACAGGAGTTGGTGTTAAACACTGAATGCAATTAAACACAAAAGTAAAGCTAACATTTGTGGGATTTATGGATTAGTGTAGGGAATGGTTTTAATACTAATGATGATTTAGTATTTGTGGAGTTTCCTAGTGCTTTCCTTTCTTTGTAGTACTGTTTGATTACTTAAAATAATAATTATGTTTCTTTTAAATAAATACAATGAAGTCAATATTCCAAGATTAAAGAAGAACTATATAGTTATTTCACCAGAACGATTAATAGCAAAATAATCTTTCTGGTTTTGAACAATTATTAACTCCCTGTTAAAATACCAAATCTCAGGTTATCTATTTAAAAGTTTGATCAGACTGACAAATTTGTCTACACAGATGCTTATAAATAAAATCAAACACAACATTTTTTTTAACATTTATCAAGATGACCTTTCATCACCATTACTGAAGCTTTGTATCACTCTTTTGGATTTATGCTTGCTTAGTATATGCTATTGGGGGAAATTTTGCCATCTGTGTAGGAAAAGATTAGTTGTTCTGTAGTGATAATAACAACTAACAACCAAAAACTGAAGACTTTCAATTGATCATGGACAACTAGTGAAAGAAACCATTTTTGTAAGTCAACCAGTGTCTCAGCTTTGCTTCTGAAGTCAGCAATAAAGAATAGTCTTGTTCAATAAACACACTTATGACTATCATTCATCAATATCTCACCTATGTAACCACACGTCTACAGATAATGTCAACACATAGTACCTTCTGAAAGACCATCAATTCCTTTGTCCATGATATCCAAAACTCCACAAAATTGCCAGCCTGCTCTGGACAAAGACACTGTGCCTTACTTTACTGAAATATATAACTTCATAATAATCTTTGTATTTGAGATATTGAATGCTAGTCTCACAACCATTTCTGGAGGTTTGCTTTAAATACATCAAGTTGACAGAATCAAGAGGTTCTCAGACCAACAGGTGTGTTCACTAGAATTATTTCACCAAAACAGTATTTTTTTTCTTTAGATCTCCTGTCTGGTGAGATGGTCTCAAAAGTGATCCAAGCTCCTTATTGCCAAATTCAGACTAAAATTGAAGAAAGTAGGGAAAACCACTAGGCCATTCAGGTATGACCTAAATCAAATCCCTTACAGTTATACAGTGGAAGTGACAAATAGATTAAAAGGATTAAATCTGGTGTACAGAGTGCCTGCAGAACTATGGATGGAGGTTTGCAACATTGTACAGGAGGCAGTGATCAAAATCATCCCTAAGAGAAAGAAATACAAAAAGGAAAAATGGTTGTCTGAGGAGGCCTTATGAATAGCTGAGAAAAGAAAATAAGCAAAAGGCAAAGGAGAAAAGGAAAGATATACCCATCTGACTGAAGAGTTCCAAAGAATAGCAAGGACAGATAAGAAAGCTTTCCTAAGTGATCAATGCAAAGAAATAGAGGAAAACAACAGAATGGTAAAGAATAGAGATCTCTTCAAGAAAATTGGAGATACCAAGGGAGCAAGCATATCATGGAAAAAAATGAGCACAATTAAGCTTAGAAATGGTATTGACTTAAGAGAAGCAGAAGATATTAAGAAGAGTTGGCAAGAATACACAGAAGAACTGTACAAAACAGATCTTCATGACACAGATAATCACAGTGGTGTGATCACTCACCTAGAGCCAGACATCCTGGAGTGTGAAGTGAAGTATGCCTTAGGAAGCATCACTAAGAACAAAACTAATTCCAGTTCAAGCTGAGCTATTTCAAATCCTAAAAGATGATGCTGTTAAAGGGCTGCACTCAATATGCCAGCAAATTTGGAAAACTCAGCAGAGGCCACAGGACTGGAAAAGGTCATTTTTCATGCCAATACCAAAGAAGGGCAATGCCAAACCAAAAAAGGGCAATGCCAAACAATGTTCAAACTATCACACAATTGCTTTCATTTGACATGCTAGCAAAGTAATGGCTCAAAATCCTTCAAGCTAGCCTTCAACAGTCTCTGAACAGAGAACTTCCAGATGTTCAAGCTGGATTTAGAAAAGGCAGATGAACCAGAGATCAAATTGCCACCATTTGCTAGTCATAGAAAAACCAACAGAAGTCCAGAAAAACATATATTTCTGCTTTATTGATTATGCTAAAGTCTCTGTGTGTATCACAACAAACTGTGGGAAATTTTGAAAGAGATGGGAATACCAGAGCACCTTACCTGGCTTCTAAGAAATCTGTATGCAGGTCAAGAAGGAACAGTTAGAAGCGCACATGGAACAGACTGGCTCAAAATTGGGAAAGGAGTAGAGCAAGGCTGTATATTGTCACCCTGCTTACTTAACTTATATATGCAGAGTACATCAGCGAAATGCCAGGCTGCAGGAAGCACAAGCTGGAATGAAGATTGCCAGGAGAAATATCAACAACCTCAGATATGCAGATGATACCAGTTTAATGACAGAAAGTGAAGAGGAACTAGAAAGCCTCTTGATGAAGGTGAAAGAGGAGAGTGAAAAAGCTGGCTTAAAGCTCAACATTCAAAAAACTAACATCATGGCATCCAGTCCCATCACTTCATGGCAAATAATAGGGAATCAATGGAAACAGTGACATACTTTATTTCCTCCAAAAATCACTGCAGATGGTGACTGCAGCCATGAAATTAAAAGACAGTTGCTCCTTGGAAGGAAAGTTATGACCAACCTAGACAGCATATTAAAAAGCAGAGACATTACTTTGCCAACAAAGGCCCATCTAGTCAAGGCTATTTTTTCCAGTAGTCATGTAAGGATGTGAGGGTTGGACTATAAAGAAAGCTGAACACTGAAGAACTGATGCTTTTGAACTGTGATGTTGGAAAAGACTCTTAAGAGTCCCTTGGACTGCAGGAAGATCCAACCAGTCAATCCTAAAGGAAATCACTCCTGACTATTCATTGGAAGGACTAATGCTGAAGCTGAATCTCCAATACTTTGGCCACCTGATATGAAGAGCTGACTCACTGGGGGGAAAAAAAAAAAAAACTCGTCCTGGGAAAGACTGAGGGCAAAAGGAGAATAGGGTGACAAAGGGTTGGAAGGCATCACCAACTCAATGGACATGCTGCTGCTGCTAAGTTGCTTCAGTCGTGTCCGACTCTGTGCGACCCCATAGACGGCAGCCCACCAGCTCTGCCATCCCTGGGATTCTCCAGGCAAGAACACTGGAGTGGGTTGCCATTTCCTTCTGCAATGCATGAAAGTGAAAAGTGAAAGTGAAGTCACTCAGTTGTGTCTGACTCTTAGGGACTCCATGGACTGCAGCCTACCAGGCTCCTCCGTCCATGGGAGTTTTCAGGCAAGAGTACTAGAGTGGGGTGCCATTGCCTTCTCTGCAATGGACATGAGCTTGAGCAAACTCTGGGAGATGGTGAAAGACAGGGAAGCCTGGTATGCAGCAGTCTATGGGGTCACAAAGAGTTGAACACAACTTACTGACTAAACAACAAAGTTCTGAACAGTTTTACTGTGCAGAGTGGTTAAATTTACCTTTTATCCTAGAACTTGTAGCCAGATTAAGTGTTTGTATAGGGTCATTAAATGTAGATCTTGATGTAAAATGTTGGATCCTGGAATTTGCAGCTGTACCACTGGAAAGTGTACTGCTGTTTGCTATTAACATGTTTATTCCTCTGTTGTTTTAGTGCTTTTTCTTCTGCTTGTATCTGTGTACAAAGTTTCATTTATTTATTTATTAACATACAGGTTTTCTTTCTGTCCTGGATTTTCTTAGTTCTGTTGAAGACATAGAACAGAAACTTTCACAGAGAATGGATAGAGTGTCCCCCAAAGTTTCCATGTTAACCCAGTGGACTCTGGGTGCTAATGACTAGAAGTTACCAGATCAGTGAAAGTGAAAATGTTAGTAGCTCAGTTCAGTTCAGTTCAGTGGCTCAGTCATGTCCGACTCTTTGCGACCCCATGAATTGCAGCACGCCAGGCCTCCCTGTTCATCACCATCTCCCGGAGTTCACTCAGACTCACGTCCATCGAGTCCATGATGCCATCCAGCCATCTCATCCTCGGTCATCCCCTTCTCCTCCTGCCCCCAATCCCTCCCAGCATCACAGTCTTTTCCAATGAGTCAACTCTTCGCATGAGGTGGCCAAAATACTGGAGTTTCAGCTTTAGCATCAGTCCTTCCAAAGAAATCCCATGGTTGATCTCCTTCAGAATGGACTGGTTGGATCTCCTTGCAGTCCAAGGGACTCTCAAGAGTCTTCTCCAACACCACACTTCAAAAGCATCAATTCTTCGGCACTCAGCCTTCTTCACAGTCTAACTCTCACATCCATACATGACCACAGGAAAAACCATAGCCTGGAATGAAGATTTTGCCGACCTTAGTCGGGAAAATAATATCTCTGCTTTTGAATATACTATCTAGGCTGGTCATAACTTTTCTTCCAAGGAGTAAGCGTCTTTTAATTTCATGGCTGCAGTCACCATCTGCAGTGATTTTGGAGCCCAAAAAAATAAAGTCTGACACTGTTTCCACTGTTTCCCCATCTATTTCTCATGAAGTGATGGGACCAGATGCTATGATCTTCGTTTTCTGAATGTTGAGCTTTAAGCCAACTTTTTCGCTCTCCTCTTTCACTTTCATCAAGAGGCTTTTTAGCTCCTCTTCACTTTCTGCCATAAGGGTGGTGTCATCTGCATATCTGAGGTTATTGATATTTCTCCCAGCAATCTTGATTCCAGCTTGTGTTTCTTCCAGTCCAGCGTTTCTCATGATGTACTCTGCATAGAAGTTAAACAAGCAGGTGACAATATACAGCCTTGACGGACTCCTTTTCCTATTTGGAACCACAGTTTTGTCCAAATCTTTGCCACCCCATAGACTATAGCCCGCCAAGCTCCTCTGTCCATGGAATTCTCCAGGCAAGAATATTGGAGTAGCTTGTCATTTCCTTTTCCAGGGGATCTTTCCCACCCAGGAATTGAACCCAGGTCTCCTGCACTACATGCAGATTCTTTACCACCTGAGCCACCAGGGAAGCTCACAGACAAGTAACACGTCATAAAAGGGGTCAGGACGCACTTTATCCCAGGTTCTTTACAGTCCTCAGGAGGCTAGTGTCTGTTGTCCCAGTTTGTGAAAGACATGCCCCCGCCTGGTTCCTGGTCATACAACTCCCCCATAACCCTGCTTGTTGGGGGAAACCAAAGCAACATGCAGAGCACACACAGGCCAAATGTCATAATTCTGCTTTCTTATTTGCATGGGATTGTCTTTGTCAAAATCTCAATGTCTTTGTTTTTAAAGACTTTTTTTTTTTTTTTAAGGTGGACCATTTTTAAATCCCCTACTCAATTTGTTACAATACCACCTCTGTTTAATATTTTGGGGTCTTTTTACCCCAAGGCATGTGGGAGTTTTAGCTTCCTGACCAGGGATCAAACCCGCACTCACTGCACTGGAAGGGGAAGTCTTAACCACTGGACTGCCATAGGTGTGAGGGGGATTCGGGATTGGGAGCTAATATACACTCATGGTGGATTCATGTCAATGTATGGCAAAACCAATACGGTATTGTAAAGTAAAATAAAGTAAAATAAAATTAAAAAAAAAAAATCTGATTTCTATTTAAAGACTCAATATATTCCCTGCTCTGGCACTTTGCTTGATAAACAGCCCAAAACAGTCAACACACAGTATCAATGGCCCTTAAGGGGGTACTTATGACTTGTAAAATATAATGAACTGATAGACTTATGAGAAATTCTATAAAAAATTAGAGGACAAAACATGGAACATTTAGAAGTCAGAGTGTTTAACTGGAGGACTGAGGCCTCAAAATAAAATTCAAGAAAGTCTATCTTAAAGATCTGTCACCTTTAAAATTTACCCAGCTTCTGTCTTTCACTCTTTTTACTCAGCTTTACCTGCAATTTTAAATGAACCCTTTTCTCTAGGCTTTCTTTAGGGAAAGAAATATCACATTATAAAACTCCTAAATCACAAGTATTGTGAGATTACTGGGCCCTGGTCTACAGCCAACTTAACAACTGAAATTAAGGATTTTCCCAAATTTTAATAATACTGGCATAGCATTTGTTCCTGGATGACTGATCTCTAGCAATTAATTCTGTTAATTATCAGCTGCACAGATGGAGGAAAATGTTTAATATAGACAGAGAAGAGAACCATTAAATAAGCTCACTGAGTAATATTCTTAAAATTACCTAGAGAAGGTAAGAAAAAATAATGTAAGAAATAGGCAATGTCAAAATTTATAGGTAGGATTATAGAAAGATTCAAAATTAGAAATTAAATCTAAATGGAGAAGCCACTGCCGAAAGAGTTGGTATAAGAACAAGGTCATGAGAGCTGTGTAAACCTGCAAAGCAGATTCTTACTGCCCCAAATATCCCCTTTCTGCAGGTAAGGGGTATAATCTGCATGTAAGGGATGCACAGAATCTACATGGAAGGCAATGCCCCACACACTGCTTTCTCTGTTTATATCTCTAAGTAATGTTGCCTGCCTATGACAAGCCTTTAAGATATTTTGGCTCAAAAATTCCCACACCAGTTAGTATTAATTTGGATTCCTAATATATGATGCGGGAAAGCCAGTGTTTTAATTTACAAAAGAAATCCTTTCAAAGGAGCACCTTTGCTTGCTCCCTGAGCTCAGCAAAATTTCCTGGGCCCCATTCTGAAGTAGATATGTACGGATGCAAAAGTTAGACCACAAAGAAGGCAGGGTGCCAGAGAATTGATGCTTTCAAAGTGTGGTGCTAGAGAAGACTCTTGAGAGTCCCTTGGACTGCAAAGAGATCAAACCTGTCAATCCTAAAGAAAATCAACCCTGAATATTCATTGGAAGGACTGATGCTGAAGCTGAAGCTCCAATTCTTTGGCACCTGATGGAAAGAGCCAACTTATTGGAAAAGACCCTGATGCTGGGAAAGATTGAGGGCAAGAGGAGAAGGGGGCAACAGAGGATGAGATGTTTAGATAGCATCACCAAATCAGTGGCCCCGATTTTGAGCAAACTCAAGGAGATAGTGAAGGACAGGGAAGTCTGGCGTACTGCAGTCCATGGGGTCACAAAAAGTCAGACACAACAGAGTGACTGAACAGCAGGAACATTCTAAAGGGGGATGTAGCCTGTTGAAGGCTGTCACATTCTGCAGGCGGTCCCAGGGCTAGATTTCTGCCATCTGTGGAGGAGTCCAACACCTAACTCCCTCCTTCCTGTTTGATGCTCAAGCCAAGTCCTTTGCAAAACCATAAACACTCAAATATGTTCCCATTTCTTCATGGTGTCAAATGGCCCTTAGGTACTTACCACCATGCTCTGGGGAAAAATCAAGGGAGAAGAATGATTATCCTGCTATATTCTATCCACCAATAACCACTAGATTCCACTTCCTTCTTATCTTTTCCTCCCATCAGAAAGATAAAAACTCATATCATGAGTTGGCATCATTGTAACTTTTATGGAGAAGAAAATTGAGGCAACAAAAAATTTGGTGACCGACTAAAAATCAAAACCATTGTTTACATACTCTGCAGACCTGCACACCCACTGGCCATAAAAAGCAAGATCATTATAGTTTGAAAAGATAAGAAATACTGATCTCAATTTCAGTAAGAGAAGGGAAACTATGGAATTTAGAAAGATGGCAATGATGACCCTGTATGCAAGACAGCAAAAGAGACACAGATGTAAAGAACAGACTTTTGGACTCTGTGGGAGAGGGAGAGGGTGGGATGATTTGGGAGAATGGCATTGAAACATGTATACTATCATGTAAGAAAAGAATCGCTAGTCTAGGTTTGATACAGGATACAGGATGCTTGGGGCTGGTGCACTGGGATGACCCAGAGAGATGATATGGGGAGGGTGGTGGGAGGGGGGGTTCGGGGTTGGGAACTCAGGCACAGCTGTGGTGGATTCATGTCAATGTATGGCAAAACCAATACAGTATTGTAAAGTAAAAAAATAAAATTTAAATTAAAAAAATTAAAATAGAGCTACTAGAAATTTTAAAGCTAAAAAAAAGGTGTAGAATGTATTTTAAGATAAAATTAAATATGCTGTACAAAATGGGAGCATGGAATTTTTTCTTAAACTCTGAAACAGCTTAATGTTCTAAAGAAACATATTTCAAGGGAAACCTTTATTGAATTATAACTATGTCCTCCCTCAAACAACAGGGGTTAAAAAAAAAATTACTATGCCAGCACCCATGCCACTGCACACCATAGAAAATCATCAGTTAATATTTGAGGGGTCAAAAGCAAAACCTAAAAGTCTGTTCTTATAGGTAGACTCTATCCATTCTTCTAAAATTCCTTTATCACCAGCATTATCCATTCCTTTGCCTTATTATTTGTAAAGCAAGCCTCACTAGAGAATACTCTCCGTCTCTGTCATTTGGTTATACACTCTTCTTCATTACTTTCAATTTCTTGAGGAGAGCTGCATTAAAGCCACCTGAGCCTGAATTTGTGATGAATAGTTTCTCACGGAATCTCAGAATTTGTCGATTTAAGAGAGGCCTCTATCAGGCCATCTGGTTTATTTCTCTTCACATAGCTATTCTTTTTATGATACCTCTTAATCATTTCTAAAGTAGGAATAAGTCATAATTCTGCAACTTTCCTTTGCCATTGATTTCCTCTGCTTGTTCGAACATATGCTTTGTGTACCTATGTTTTTACTTACTGTTGATACGCTTTTATTCTGTGCTATTCACTAAGATAAAAAAATCACTTTTATCAGACACCTCAAATTATCTGAGTTCTGCTATCATTTGGTATTACTTGTTACCATAGATTTTTACATTTTATCTAGATGATTTGTTCTATATTTCTATTAAATATTACAATTGTATCTTGCAATCTTATGACTGTACACTACTGAAAGAAAAATGTCACTATGATGTGGTATACAACTAAAACAAAATTGCAATATAATTAGAAGCTACTAATAGTTAAAACACAAATTATTAAAATACCTAGAAATTAAATATTTATTATAGTATGAATTACATTATGATAAAGTATTACAAGGTAACTCACAAGATTTCAGACTAGCTCTCTGGTCCAAAGATATTGCTCTAAACATTAGAGAATGATAGTCTAGAAATCATGAGAAGATGTGGCATCATTTTTGAATACATAGGCTTAAATGGGTGAATGTGTGGAGAGGACAAGATTGATAGAGTAAAAAAGAGAAACACAAGGAAAGACAGGAAAAGATAGTAAGAGAGAAGAGAAGATTAGTAGGTGATAATACCCACAGTGAAAATTGGCAGTGGGGGAAAATGAGAAAAGACTAAGGAAAAAAAAACAAGAGAAAATAGGACAGTTCTTCAGACATTGATATCCTAAAAGCCTATACAAATATCTTGATAAATATCCCTAAAAATCAGTGAAACATAACTCAAAACCAAAATGAAACACCAAGACACACAAAGTCCAATAACTAAAATGAAAGGTACTGATAATAACAAGTTTTGTTGAGTATTTGTAGGAATCAGTTTAAATTGATAATGTCTCTTTAGAAATCTTGATGCCATGATCTAGGGTGACCTAATGCCCAAACCAGGATTCAGCAGTTCCATGTGTCAGAGAAACACACACATATGTGCATCAAAAGACAGGGACTGAAATATTCTCTACTGTTCAAAATGGCCAGACATGGAAAATCTCCAAATGTCCATTATCATTAGAATGGTAACTAAAATCATTTTATCATTACAATAGAATAGTGTACAGTAATAGGCAAAGATGAAAAAACAAGAATAGTCTATAGTTATATCCAACAGCATGTAGGAATTCCACTAACACTGTGTTGAGCAAAGAAGCCACACACGAAACCATATAAAAGAAAATATTGTATAATTTTATATGAAATATTTTTAGAAGTGACCAAACTAACCTATGGTGTTAGATATCAGGCTAGGGATAACCTTTGGAGAGGAAAGAGAGGTAAATGTTTGGAAGGTTAACTGGGAAATTTGAGGTCTGTTCATATTCTATTTCTTAATCTGGGCAGAGGTCACATGATAGGCTTAATGTATCATCATTCATTGAATTTCATTTTATGGTTTTGGCACTTTTCTGTGAGTATATTTCAGAAGAACATTATATAAAGTAAAACAATGATACACACACACACACACACACACACACACACACCCACACACCCACACCCACACACCAGGGAGCATACACAAGAAGGGAATATATATGTATATAATATATATGTATGTGTTTATGTACAAATACATAGACATTCAAGGAGAAGCCATCTGATCTAGAGTAGATTTAAAAGGTCAATAAGATCAGGGGTGCTGAAGGATTTTGTTGATAAAATGTTGAACATACCTAGAAATACATGTTTTTATAAAGATAAATAATCATGCACACACATAAGACAGGTGAACACCAGGTAGATTTTTTTAAATACATAATGGCACTATGTTTTAGATAAGACTGTTTCCGGTTTTTTGAGATCCCAACTTAAGAGAAAGGACACATTTTATTGATAAAATAAAGAGCTGAAAGGGCTCCCAGGCAGCTCAAACTAAAAATGAAGAAAGTAGAAGCCTAAAATGAAGATGAGGTTAAGGTACTGAATGATTCAGTGTTAAAGAAAAAGATGAAGTTACACAAATGAGAAGTCAGACCAGGCCTCCAAGGTGTTTGCATAATTGGAGATGAGTTCTCAGCAGAGAAAGTGGGGTGGGGACAAAAAAGTTGGGACGATGACATCTTTTTTAAGATAATGAGAAAGAGGAAAGAATTAGTAAGCCAGGAGTGTCCACGTTCCTGCTGTCCTGCCCTTTCCCTCTCCATGTGACGAAGGTGAAAACAGGTTGAAGGATCAAGAGGTCTCATCCCTTGAAGAGCTAAGAAATACCTGGTTTTCAGGATGTCTGCTCCCCCTGTCTGTGACCTTTTTTCCTCCTTTAAATTCAGTCTCGTTCAATCACTGAGCTAGGCTTTTCCCTTTTCTTTCTTTCTTAAAAATCACAGCAAGGGGTTCTGACTTAATGTGTCACCATGTCCTTGAGAGCTTGAATTTTTTAATATGACAGTAATTATGGCAGGCTTGGAGTTATTAAAACAAATAAGTCATGCTCCCTATCCTTGAAAAGCTCATGACCTACTGAGTTTGGAAAAACTAGGAGATTTTTGAACTGTCTGAAGTAAGAAAGCATGATGCAGTAAGGAACGGACTCTAAGGCCAGAAAAAGGAACCATAAGCTCAAGTAGAACACATTCTCTGTTGAAATACAATTGTATGACTGGGAGAAACTGTTATGTGAAATTCAGGGGCCCTTGGTTACCATCTGCAAACCTTAGGAGGAGATCATGAAAAGTGAAATGAAGTGGAAAGTGTTAATTGCTCAGCCATGTCTAACTCTTTGAGACCCCGTAGACTGTGGCCTGCCAGGCTCCTGTGTCCATGGGATTGCCCAGGCAAGAATTCTGGAGTGGGTTGCCATGCCCTTCTCCAGGGGATCTTCCTGCCCCAAGGACTGAACATGGGTCTCTTGAATTGGTAGATGAATTCTTTTATTTTTTAATTTATTTATTTTAATTGGAGGCTAATTACTTTACAATATTGTGGTGGTTTTTGACATACACTGACATGAATCAGCCATGGGTGTACATGTGTTCCCCATCCTGAACCCCCCTCCCACCTCCCTCCCTACCCCATCCCTCAGGGTCATCCCAGTGCACTGGCCCTGAGCGCCCTGTCTCATGCATCGAACCTGGACTGGCGATCTGTTTCTCATATGATAATTTACATGTTTCAATGCCATTCTCTCACATCATCCCACCCTCGCCTTCTCCCACAAGAGTCCAAAAGTCTGTTCTTTACTTATGTGTCTCTTTTGCTGTCTTGCCTATAAGGTCATCATTACCATCTTTCTAAATGCCATATATATGCATTATTATACTGTATTGGTGTTTTTCTTTCTGATGTATTTCACTCTGTATAGTAGGCTCCAGTTTCATCCACCTCATTAGAACTGATTCAAATACATTCTTTTTAATAGTTGAGTAATATTCCATTGTGTATACGTACCACAGCTTTCTTATCCATTCGTCTGCCGATGGACATCTAGGTGGCCTCCATGCCCTAGCTATTGTAAACAGTGTGGCAGATGGATTCTTTACCATCCAAGCCACCAGCAAAGCCCCTCATAGACAAAAAAAATTAGGGAGAAATGTTTCAGGAAGTGGCAGATTATTTACCTTGATGATAGGGATATTTGAATTTTTTCCTGGTTGGCTGTGACATCTTTCTTGCGAGCATAGTTAAAAAAAAAAAAATTCTCCCCTGGATTCTGTCCTTTCTTGGGAGCTGGTTCAGAACACTGTGCTTGAAGTTACCTCCCACTTGGTAAGAGGCCTCTGTCTTAAGAGTCATTCCTTTCTCCATCATGCTTTCTTGGTAAGAAGCCTCCCGCTTGGTAAGAGAACAAAGAGTTCTCATCCAGGTTCGTTCACGTCTCTTCCATGAAAGGCAGCCCTGGAGGCTTTCTTACACCAGAGCCCTGCTCCCCAGGGGTCTACACTCATTCTTGGTAGTAACTGCGAAGATTGACTTTGTCCAGACTTCCTTGTGGACATCTAAGAAGCGGCCTGCAGCCACTGCAGACAACTGGCCAGCAATTCTCTGCTTCCTGAAAGCATGAACATCTGATTACAATGAACTTTAAAACTTCTTTAGGCAGGCATGAAGTGATTAAAAAGTAAATGTGCTCAGATATTCCCCCCAAAGCAGTCTTCTGTCTTGGTAAAGGAAGCTAATGGGACTCAAAGTGGCAGAAATGAAGTGAATATACATAGAGACACTTCCATCAATTGCAAAATACTAATTTTAGTCAAAAAATTAGCCAAGTGTGTGCCGTTGGTAATTAACTGAGACTGAGTTAAATTCAACAAACACTTATTCCCTATTTTGGTTTAATTAAATGCAAATCAAGGTTAGTCTGTTCCCCCCAAATACTCACTTTTAGCCATAGCAAAGGCAAATATTACTTGAGAGAAACACTTACCTTTGATGGATAGCACATAATTCTGCTATCTTAAAATATCACATGCTAATGAAACTTGACTTTGGTATTTTACATCAGTGATATATTAACATAGCATTGAAAAATCACATCCATACTGCTGAATGTACGGTAACTCATTTGCTTTTCCCCTAAACTTGAGTTTATAGAAGACAGAGTAAGATTAGCTAAATATATAAATTAAGTAAAAACATGATTTTGTATCTACAAATAGTTATATTGCCTTTTGTTAGTTCTATGGAATAGAAAGTTATAAATCTGAATATCATGACTAAATCCTAATTATAATCTCATCCAGTTAAAATTTGATATTTGAATAAGGGAGAAACAAAACATGTCTAGTTAACAGCTGATTTATTATTAAAACCCCTAGCTACCATGACTGTTAAAGCAAATATCAACTTTTTCCCACCTTTGCAGCCTGCCGTTTGCTTTGTATTACTATTGAAGAAACAAAAGAAAGTCTGATATTCTCTTAAATCACGATTTAAAATGAGACTAGTTAAAAGAAATGCAAACACATAGCTTTCTAGACTTTGCCTTTTGACTCTTGTGCAAGCTACCAAGAATTTAATGATCTTGTTTCTTCCCCAGACATTCAATAACCAAGTGTACATTTCTATCATATATCTGAATCCCAGTTTCACTGCTTTTCAAAGAATGACTTATAACAATAAAATGACACCACAGGGTTACAATGTAGAAATCCATCTCCTTATTATCAAGCTGATAGAAATCCTATGTTTGAATGCTTAACAATGACAGGATATCTCATCCCTAGAAAATCCAGAAATATTCTAGCAGGCTTCTAGAATAGTGGTGAGAGACTAATTGCAGAAAAATTGAAAGATCCATTGTTGGGACAATTGTGAATTATTCTCAAGGAAAAGAACAAACTAACTACTAATGAAAGAGGTCAAAAGAGAAATGATAAATTTTTGAACAGGAGTTCAAAGATGCATTGAGTATATTTAATCCAACAAACCATTGCTACAGCAAGAATCTTTATAGAGGTATCACAAGTGTGACCTCTATCCTCTAGGACTATGTTTCTGGGGAAGAGAAGTGAAAGTCACTCAGTCGTGTCTGACTCTTTGCGACCAGAATACTGGAGTGGGTAGCCTTTTCCTTCTCCAGGAGATCTTCCCAACCCAGGAATCGAACCCAGGTCTCCTGCATTGCAGGCAGATTCTTTACCAATTGAGCTATGAGGGAAGCCATGTGTCTGGGGGACGGGGTCAGTTCTCAAGAAGCAGATACCATTGTGGAACAAGTCTCATGGTTACAAAGATCTTAGCACTGCATTCAATGTCATATTCAGAGGATTTTTTCCACTCAGCCTATGCTTGTTCCTAAGTTTGTTCAAGTTTTCTTTAAAATGAATTGTGATTTACTGTACAATATATTCTCTGTAATTCTAATTTCTCAGTTTGACAGACCATCATCAAAAAGCTTATTCATCAGTTATTTGTACCTGGAATTTTGCCAAAAAACAATGAAATATACCAAGGCCACATGGTCACTGGATTACACAAAGAAATGCAGACCTAACATATACACAGACATGCATGCATACATACATACATACATAAAAAAGTGAATAAGTAAAATTGTGCCAAGAATTTCACTCTATAGAAACTTATGTTTTCATTCACCAAATATTTTTTGGTTTTTATAATGCAAGGCACAATGATAGACAATAGTATCAACAAACTTTATAAATTTGTATATGGAAGAAAATGCACATGAATATTATGGCTATTCTGTATTTAATGTGTGCTTGCTTAGTCGCTTAGTCATGTCTGACTCTTTGCAATGCTATGGACTGTAGCCTGTCAGGTTCCTCTGTCCGTGGGAGTTTTCAGACAAGAATATTGGAGTGGGTTGCTATTTCCTCCTCCAGGGGATCTTCCCAAACCAGGAATCAAACCATATCTCCTGCATTGCAGGTGAATCTTTGCCCCCTGAGCCATCAGAGAAGCCCATTCTGTACTATATATGTATTATTATGTTATATGTATATCAGTCTGGAAAAAAAAATGTACTCAAATTGCTAAATTCTGGATACTAAGATAATTTACTACAGGAAAGTAGATTTTTTTCTACTTTTTTAAAAAATTTTGATTCCCAGAATCAAATCAAATTAAGATGAAGGACTGGAAATTTCAAGATACATGAGTAGTTGCACCAGGCAACTCCCCAAAGCGGGCACACTTTTGCCCATGTGAAGGGCACCTTTGGCAGTCAGCGTGCATTGGGGGTGTCAGGCACAGTGGCTCTGAGACACATCCTGAAGAACTATCAAGAAAAGTGGGAGTGTGTAAGGACAACATCCTCCCGAGGATGCAACGTAGGCTTTGGGAATAGATGTGCCTTTGTTAGAATCTTGGCTGCAGTACTACTGACAATATGAAACCAAACAAGTCAATTAACAGTTTGAGAATTACTGTTTAAAGCATACAATAAAACATCCCTGGAAGAGTGGGTTGAATTGATTGTCTGTATGGTCCCAGTCCTCCTCCAGTGCTGGTGGATGGTGGAGGAAGTCATGGAGAGAGATGTGACCACTGAGGGACCCACTCGCTGGACCTGGGCAATCAGAGGCTCCTCACTCTCTCCCCTGTCCTTGGAGTGTATGCTCTGCCCCCTGGTCCAGCACTAGGAGACATTTCCAAGGCCACGTCCTTAAGAGAGCAGTGTGTCCTGGAGGTCTCTGGCTGGTAGACATGACTGAACGCAGTTAAGGCCTCTCTAAATGTAAACACTTCATATACTTGTGGGTGAGTGCAGAGACCTCCTTATCTTAGGGTGAATGCAGAGATCTCCCTATCTTGGGGGTCTCTCATATGTAAGTTCCCTCCTTACTTGGTGGCACAAGTTACATATGCCACTGGATGTAAGTGGTAACATATTAAACCACCTGCCACCTACCCACCTAGAGTGGTCAGCCTCTTTCTTAGATTTCTCCTTGCCCTCTGAGTATGGAGCCAGTTTGCAAACCAACAGCCGATGAGGAAGGTCGATGCCAACTCTAAGAAGCAGACAACTGGACACACACATTCATAGCAGAAGGGAACCCTCTAGAAGTGGAGGACTCCCTACACTGTTGGTTCCTTAGAATACTAAAAGTAGAGCTACCAAATGATACAGCAGTCTGATGCCTGGATACACATCCAAACAAAACTATAATTCAAAATGACGCATGCACCCCGTGTTCACAGCAGCACTATCCACAACAGTCAATACATGGAAACAACCTGAATGTCCATTGACAGATGAATGGATGAAGATGTGGTACATGCAATGGAATAGCACTCCGCCATTAAAGGAACAAAATAATGCCATATGCAGGAACACGGATGGAACTATGTCAAGCAAAGTAAGTCAGACACAATAATCATGGTATTGCTTATATGTGGAATCTAAAATATGATACAAATGAACCTGTCTACCTGTTTATGAAATGGAAACAGACACACAGACATGGAGAACACAGTTGTGTGGCCAAGGGGGCGGAGTTGAAGGAGGGAGGGAACGGGAGGCTGGAGTTAGCAAATATAAGCTATTTTATATAAAATGGATAAGAAAGGTCCTACTTTCTTTCTATAGCATAGGGAACTACATTCACTATCCTGTGATAAGCCATAATGGAAAATATAATTGAACACACACATATAATTGAATCACTTTGCTATACAACAAAAATTAACAAAAGATTGTAACTCAATTATACTTCATTAAAAAAAGAGAAAGAACTGGAGGACTAACCATGCTGTATGAGTAGATGAATGTGCCTAAACAATGAATGAGGTGGTACTGGAAACTCCCTCAGTGGGGATCGGCCATGCTGACATGCAGTTCAATGAATGCAGACGTTTTCTCATTATTTTTTGTGTAGTTTACAGAAGTATTAATATATTTTTAATAAGCTAATATTTTAGTTTACAAATAAACTATTTTACAAATACTTTATTTTATATTTTATTTTACAAATATTTTAACAAAATATTTACAAATATTTAGTTTACAAATGAACTAAAATGGGTTCTCATCTTCATATAATTAAAATATAAAAATTCTGAATTTGAAGAAAACAGTAAAAGGATATGTATTTGGAGACTGTATAAAATTAACTATGCACACTCTAAGTGGAGTTGCTTAAGCCAACCTGTAGAAGCTGAAGGCGATGTTTCATTTTGACCCTGGAACACTCCAACAGGCTTCCCAGGTGGCTCAGTGGTAAAGAACCTGCCCTGCCCGCGATGCAGGGGTTCAATCACTGGATTGGGAAGATCCCTTGGAGGAGGAAATGGCAATCCACTTCAGTATTCTTGCCTGGAAAATCCTATGGATAAAGGAGCCTGGCAGGCTATAGTCTACGGGATCAGAAACAGTCAGACACGACTGAGCATGCAGCAAAGCTTCAGGAAAAGGAATCCATTGGTTATCAGAATTTTAGGTGTTTTGTTTTCATTTATAGTCAATATAAATGACTCAATATTTTAGTCACCTGTTTCTTTGTTCTCTAAACCTTTCCATCAATTACTTTAAAAATATTTTCCAAATCATTTAATTGTATTAATGCAATTTTTTAAAGTTTTAAGTAAAAAAACAAAACAGTGTCCTTTGTTAATTCAAGTCAGTGCATTTGAACTTAACCTTCTAGTAAATTTGGATGGTTTTATTGGATTATCTTATGAAGGGTAAGCTTGTAATTAGTAACAGCTGTGAATTTCCATTTTGTAAATTGGGGAGGATAAGTTATCAAATTAATCACATTTGGACAAATCTCAAGTTTTTAAAAGAGGAGAGATTTGTGTAGATTTTTGGCAACATTTTGAAAGCACTCAATTAAAGAGGTACAAATATTTTAGCTAACCTTGTTCTAAAGACAAAATATGAGTTATCTTTCCTTCCAGCCCCAAGTTAATTAGGCCACTCACCTGTTTAACTCACACAGAGATTCCTCGTTTTCTGAACTAGTCTAAACATTTATTTTATCACCTCTGCACATCTTTAGATGCATACTCACTATTGCAAGGGAAACTCTAACTAGATCACCCATCGTCTGCAGAGACTTGGGATTTCAGGCCAGCCCTGGAAAATCATCTCACTATCAGGCTGTAAGCAATTTTGAAAATGAAAGTACAGCGTATTTACTACACCTGGTGAGTCTCTAATTACAACGGTCTATATTCATTATTTACACACATTTGTCATTTTAATTAATTACTTTGGGCTCAATTCAATCCCTTTGCTGCAGTCTAAAATTCCCATTGATTTAAAACGGTATGATTGTTGCCATGGAGTATAGACTTTTGGGAACCGTTTTTTTTTTTTTTTTTTTTTAATATAGTCAAGAACTTTTCTATCGTCTAACGTGGAGTTCAAGCTCCTACCACATAAAATCATTTTGCCTTTCTTTCTCTTAAGACTATGAATACAAAGAATCTGAATATTTTAGAAAGTCACTTAAATTGTCTTCAGTCTTAAAAGTCTCATGTTTAATGGCACTGTAAGTATGCATAATGGTTATTTCATTATATATTGTTAATAACTGCTTCAAGCAAATGTTAAAGGCGTATTTGACAGGTTAAATGTTTGCTTGTGAATAAGTTCATTCATAGGAATCAAGATTATGTTCAAACGCCATATAATATTCTCAATTATTTATATATCTTTCACTCTGAACTTTTTTTTTTTCAAATTCTGTTATAAGTACATTCTTGGTTCTTAATGTACTTGGTAACTTTAGAGACATAACCCATGTTATGAAAAAAGTGAAAGTGAAAATGTTAGTCACTCAGGCATGTCAGACTCTGCAACCTCATTGACTGTAGCCAGCTAGGTTCCTGTCCCATGGAATTTTCCGGGCAAGAATACTGGAGTGGTTTGCCATTCCCCTTACAAGGGATCTTCCCAACCCAGGGAGCAAAACCAGGTCTCCCACACTGCAAGCAGATTCTTTACTGTCTGAGCCACCAGGGAAGCCACGTCATGAAAAAATCATTCACAACCACATGGTGGAATTCCTTAGGTTTGGGGTAATATGAAATTCAGGAGAAAAAAAGAGTCTTCAGGGTGCTGAATTAACTAAATCAGTATCTACGTTAAAACCAAATTAATTGAAGTTGGCTATATGTGCATTTCCTTTATGAATTACTTCTTGATATTAGCTAAAGTCAAGTATGTATATTATCATAGGTGACTCCTTAAAAGTACCACATTTATTGTTAACGTTTAGTCAGTATTACTAGGTTTTTCTAAAATATCATGTCTTGTCTCATCGTTTCACTTAGCATATTTTGCAATGATCCACGTGGTTATATGTGTCAACTGTGTTTGCTCCTTCTCACTGAAACATGCATTCAACCACACAGATGTACCAAAATTTTGTTAGAATCAGTAGATGAACATTTAGATTATTTGGATTATTTCTATGATACTACAGAGATTTGTGTATAGGTGACTATATGCATATGTATTTCATTCCACCTGGACAAAGTTCTAGAACTGAGATTATGGGGTCCTATGTGGTATTTTTTCCTTTATTTTTATTGGAGTATAACTGCTTTACAATGTTGTTAGTTTCTGGTCTACAATGAAATGAATCAACCAGATGTATACATATATCCCTTTCCTCTTGAATCCCCCTTCCACCCCTCCTCCCATCCCTCAAGACCATCACAGAGCATCGAGGTGCACTTCCTCTGCTCTATAGCAGATTCCCACTAGCCATCTATTTCACATGATAGTGTAAAAGGAGTATGTCAAGACTGTATATCATCACCCTGCTTATTTAACTTCTATGCAGAGTACATCATGAGAAATGCTGGGCTGGATGAAGCACAAGCTGGAATCAAGATTGCCAGGAGAAATATCAATAACCTTGGATATGCAGATGATACCACCCTTATGGCAGAAAGTGAAGAGGAATTACAGAGCCTCTTGATGAAAGTGAAAGAGGAGAGTGAAAAAGTTGGCTTTAAATTTACATTAAAAAAACTAAGATTATGGCATCTGGTCCCATTACTTCATGGCAAATAGATTGGGAAAAAATAGAAAGAGTGTCAGACTTTATTTTCTTGGGCTCCAAATTCACTGTGGACAGTGACTACAGCCATGAAATTAAAAGACACTTGCTGCTTGGAAGAAAAGCTCTGACAAACCCACACAGCATATAAAAAGCAGAGACACTACTTTGCCAACAAGTCTGTATAGTCAAAGTGATAGTTTTCCCAGTAGTCATGTATGGGTATGAGAGTTGGACCATAAAGAAAGCTGAGCACTGAAGAATGGATTCTTTTGAATTGTGGTGTTGGAGGAGACTTTTGAGAGTCCCTTGGACTGCAAGGAGATTCAACCAGTCCATCCTAAAGGAGATCAACCTTGAATATTCACTGGAAGGACTGATGCTGAAGCTCCAATACTTTGGTCACCTGATACAAAGATCCAACTCATTGGAAAAGACCCTGATGCTGGGAAAGACTGAGAGCAAGAGGAGAAGGGGACGACAGAGGTTGAGATGGTTGGATGGCATCACCGACTTAATAGATATGAGTTTGAGTAAGCTCTGGGAGATAGTGAAGGACAAGGAAGCATAGTGTGCTATAGTCCATGGGGTAGTAAAGAGCTGGACATGACTTAGTGACTAAACGACAACAGTATATCTGTGTCTACACTACTCTCTCAATTCCTCTCACCCTCTTCTTTCCCCACATGCCACACATCCATTTTCTGCATCTGTATCTCTTTTTCTGCCCTGGAACTAGGTTCATCTGTACCAATTTTTAGATTCACAGACATGCATTAATATATATTTGTTCTGCTTCAGACTTCACTCTGTAGGACAATCTGTCATGTATAATTTTACATTTAACTTTATCTCTGATGCTAATTTATTTTCCAAAATGACTGCAATTTTACATTCCCACCAAAGTATGGAGAGTTCCAGTTGCTCCACATTCTCATCAATGTATGTTTTAAATTTCAAAGTGTCACTAGAGCTTTAATTTGAATTTCCCTGGTGACTTTTGATTATCTTTTTATATGCTTATTGACCATTCAGATGTCTCCTTTTATAAAGTAATTATTAAAAATGTCTACCCATGTTGGGGTTGTTTTATTATTGACTTGACAAGGACTTCTAGATATTTAAAATAAAAATCCTTTAAAGGTTCATGGGATTTGTCAGGGAAGTCATCTCTTAGCTAAGTTATTTTTTGCAGGGAAGATGTTAATTATGAATTCAATTCCTTTCACTGAGAAACGTTATTTCTATTAACTTTTTTTCCTTATGTTGCTTATGGAAATTTGGACTCTTTAAGGATAATTTGTTGATCTTGGAAATAGGTTGCTCACAATAGACCCTTATTACTTTATTTTCCTCAGGACCTATAGTAACATTTCTTTACTCATTACAGATACTGTTCATCCATGTGTTCTCTACTTGTTTGTAACCAGTTTCAGCAGAGTTATGTCAATGTTAATGAACTTCTCCAAGAATCAGTATTTGATTTTACTGATTTTTCTCTTTTAATTGTTTTTATTTCATTGATTTCTGCTCTTATACTGTTTCTTCTTACTATTTGAATAATTAGCTTTTTTCCTGTGTTTATTAAGACACTTAGATCACTGAATTATGATCTTTCATCTTTCCTAATTTAATCATTTAAAATATTACCTTTAAGAACTGTGTTGGCTGTTCCTCCAGAATTTTTAAAGCTGTGCTTACATTTCCATTTAGTTCAGAATATATTGTCATTTTCTATGATTTCTTTCTAGTCTTTTGGGTTCTTTGGATATCTTTGTTTAATTTCAAGTGCTTGGGACATTTCTAAATATTTGTCTTACTGTTTTTCAATGTAATTATGCTGGGGGAATTTCAACATATTTTAGTTTATTGATAATTTATATCCCAGCATTTATCTGTCTTGGTGAATATATCATGTATTATACTTGAAAAGAATGTGTTCAGATTTTTTTAATTGGGGTATAACTGCTTCACAAGGTTGTGTTATGTGTTCATTTCTGCTGTATGACAATGTGAATCAGTTATTGATAAATATATATTAAAAGCAAGATAATTAAAACATCTAATTATGCTTCATTGACTATGCTAAAGCCTTTGACTGTATGGATCTCAACAAACTGTGGAAAATTCTTAAGGAGACAGGGAAATCAGACCACCTTACCTGCCTCCTGAGAAACCCGTATGCAGCTCAGAAAGCAACATTTAGAACCAGACATGGAACAATGGACTGATTCCAAATTGAGAAAGGAGTACAACAAGGCTGTATATAGTCATCCTGCTTATTTAATTTATATGCAGAGTATATCATGCCAAATGCCAGGCTGGATGGAGCACAAGCTGGAATCAAGATGCTGGGAGAAATATCAATAACCTCAGATATGCAGATGTTACAACACTTTTGGAAGAAAGTAAGTGAGTGAAGTCGCTCAGTCGTGTCCGACTCTTTGCGACCCCCTGGACTGTAGCCCACTGGAGCCCAGGCTCCTCCCCCATGGGATTCTCCAAGCAAGAGTACTGGAGTGGACTGCCATTTCCTTCTCCAGGGGATCTTCCCAACTCAGGGATCGAACCCGGGTCTCCTGCATTCCAGGCAGATGCTTTAACCTCTGAGCCACCAGGGAAAGAGGAACTAAAGAGCCTCTTGATGAAAGTGAAAGAGGAGAGTGAAAAAACTGACTTAAAACTCAACATTTAAAAAGCTAAGATCATGGCATCCAGTCCCATCACTTCAAGGCAAATCGATGGAGAAACAGTGGAACAGTGACAGACTTAATTTTCCAGGGCTCTGAAACTACTGTGGAATGTGACTGCAGCCATGAAATTAAAAGATGCTTGCTCCTTTGAAGAAAAGTTATGACAAACCTGGACAGCATATTAAAAAGCAGAGACATTACTTTGCTGACAAAGCTCCATCTAGTCAAAGCTATGGTTTTCCTAGTAGTCACATATGGATGTGAGAATTGGACCATAAAGAAGGGTAAGCACCAAAGAATTGAAGCTTTTGAACTGTGGTATTGAAGACTCTAGAGAGTCCCTTGGACTGCAAGGAGATCAAACCAGTCAATCCTAAAAGAAACCAACCCTGAATATTCACTGGAAGGACAGATGCTGAAGCTCCAATACTCTGGCCACTTGATGCAAAGAGCTGACTCATTGGAAAAGACCCTGATGCTGGGAATGATTGAAGGTGGGAGAAGGGAATGACAGAGAACTAGAAGGTTTGATGCAATCACCGACTCAATGCACATGAGTTTGAGCAAACTCCAGGAGATGGGGAAGGACAGGGACGTTTGGCGTGCTGCAGTCCATGGGGTCCCAAAGAGTCGGACGTGACTGAGCCACTGAACAACAACAACAACGTGTATACACACACACACTCACTCACACCCCTTCCCTTCTGAGCCTCCCTCCCCCTGGCTCCCACCCCATAGGTCATCACCCAGCAGCTAGCTGAGCCGTACAGCAGGTTTTCATTGGCTGTTTTACACCTGGTAGTATACATATTTCAGTGCTACTCTCTGAATTCTCCCCACCCACCCTTTCCCCACATTATCCACACGTCTGTGTCTCTATTCCTGCCCTGAAAATTAGTTCATCTGTACCATTTTTTTAGACTCTATATATATGCATTAACATATGAAATTTGGATTCCTCTTGAGTGTAGTATCAAGTAGATCAAAGTGATTGGGTCGTTCACATCTTCTATATCTTTACTGATTTTTAATCTAGTATTTATATTAGTTGCTGAAATAGTTGTTAAAATGCCCCAGCTATCATTGTGGACTTGTGTAATTTGTCCTTTAATTATGTGACTATTTCTGTACATAGTTTAAAGCTACATGATTTATCATGACAGTTATTGACAGCTGACAGTCAATTGATAGTTGGAATTGACACATTGATAGTTATGAATTCAAGGTGAACTGACATTTTCATCATTAGGAAATGTCCCACTTTTTTGACAATAATAATTTTTTTTTAATTTAAATCTATTTTATCAAATACTGATAGATCAATAAAAGGCCCGTTACTCTACAGTTCGTATAGTATATATTTCCCAGCCATTTGTTTTCAAACTATGGCTGTTATTGTATATAAGACATGTCTTCTTTTTCATAGCAACTTAATGCCTTTTCATTGAAGGTAGTCTATTACGGTTTAATGTAATTAGTAGTATTGTATCATGTTAGTATAATACTGCATTATGTTTCTCTTTGCCAACTCTGTTTATTATGACTCTGACATTTCCTGACTTTTTTATTGAAATATTTTCATATGTTCTTATTTTCATTATATTTTTAGTAATTTTTCAAGGGACGCCACAGTCTATTTCAAGTTTATGCTACTTTAAATAAAACGCAGAAAATGTTAGATCATAAAGGTTAACTTATCCTCAGCCTCGTTTTTTCACCACAGTAGAAATCTCTTATCATTTGAAAAAAATGAAGCTATTATTTTTTTCAAATGTTCTTTCTGCTTTCTTTCTACATTCATTTGCTGGGCAGCCATAACAAGGGACCACAAACTGAGGGGACAGAAATAACAGAAACTTTGATTCTCATAGTTTTGAAGGAAACCTAAATCAAGATATTAGCAGGCTGAGCGGTATTTCATTGTCTTTATCTACCCATCTTCTTTATCCATCCCTCTGTCAGTGGACATCTAGGTTGCTTCCACGTCCTGACTATTGTGAATAATGCTGTGATGAACACTGGGGTGCATATATCTTTCTGAATTATTGTTTTCTCTGGACAGATATGGGCTTCCCATGTGGTGCTAGTGGTAAAGAATCAGCCTGACAATGAAGGAGACATAAAAGAGGCAGGTTCAACCCCTGGGTTGGGAAGCTCCCCTGGAGGAGGGCATGGCGACCCACTCCAGTTCTCGCCTGGAGAATCCCATGGACAGAGAAGCCTGGCGGGCTACACTCCAGGGTCACAAAGAGTCGGACATGACTAAAGCAACTTAACACACACACACTGGACAGATACACACTATTGAAACTGTATATAAATAGATAATTAATGACAATATAACATATACCACAGGGAACCCTATTTCATGCACAGTGGGGACCTGAATGGGAAGGAAATCACCTGCAGTGATCCTATTTTCAAAAAAGAGTCATATTCTGAAATACTTGGAGTTAGTGCATCAACATATAAATTTGGGGAAGATAATTCAGCCCATAATACTCCTCTGGGAATCAACTTTGATCTATTTGATATAATCTAACAGGTCCCCAACACTGCTTTCTTTTAAAATTTTTTTTTCTAGGAAATAATTTTAACTGGTATATCTCCAAGGTCACTGTCTCATTTCTCATGCATTTTCCCCTGGATATCAGATACTTTTTTTCAAATTTCAGGTATTGTGTTTTTTTATAAATTTGATTTCCTTGTGATTTTTATTGTTTTTATTCTCTCTAGTAATGTTTCCTATATTTTCAACCTTTCAAAGTACAGAGGAGTCTTTGTTCTTAAAAACAGTTACCAAGTTACAGATTCTATCAGGTATTTTGGAATTATTCATGCATGGCTCTGGTGACTTTGAATATATTTGTTGTTCCTAAAAGTGTTTTAAGCAAACATTTATTTTAGCAAAATCTTATTTGTTTAGATGCAAACTGCACACTGTTTTCTGGGGGAGCCACTCATGATCTTCATTTTGGTCTTTACTCTTTAGCTAAGTGCTTTTATTCTGGTCTATAAATGCATGGTTCAGGGATCACCCAGATAAACAGACAGACATGATTGGATTACTGCCTTCCTGGCTCTTTCTGGTCATAGATTCTGCCTTCTCTCTCCTGCAGTCATTGTTGTCTTCACTCAAGTCCCTGGATTCTCAAGCCTTAAGGTTTGAGTTTTCTACCAACAGCCTCACTGTTCTATGCAACTGTGCCTACCTCCAGTCTAAAATGAGCAAAAATGGGGGAATCACCCCATTACTCTCTCCTCTGAGTATGATTATCTAACCAGAATCTGCTCTTTCTGTTCCCTCTCCAATGCCTTCAGTGTCAGCTTCATATGTTATTTACAGAGTTTATTACATGAGCCGTACAAGGGTCAGGCCAGTTGACTCTTACTCCAGCATGACCGAAAGGAAAGCCCTGCCTGACTGTTCTTACTGCACACACAACCATTTCTCTAAAACTAGTGGTCCTCTGGCATGGGAAATTCCATGAAAGTTTACCACGTGGATTGTTTTATAGTGATAATTAGAGTAGGGAGTAAGAGATTTAACTGTAATTACAGTAGTAACACAAGTAATGTTAGTACTAATAAAATAGAAATCAGTGAATACTTTGGAAGAGGCACTGCGCTGTGTGTTTTTCATACATTCTTTCACTTAATCCTGACATTAGTATTGTAAATATATATTTATAATAACATACATAATAAAATTATAATTTATCCAAAGTTACATAGCTTCTAAGATGCAGGTTTTGAAACCACATCAGTCTAACTTGATGTGCTCTCAAGTTCTACCTTCTATAGTGGTTTTCACATGTTTTATCAATACTGATTCCCTGATGGCTCAGATGGCAAAGAATCTGCCTGCAGTGCAGGAGACGTGGGTTCAATCCCTGGGCTGGGAAAATCCCCTGGAGGAGGGCATGGCAACCCACTCCAGCATTCTTGCCTGGAGAATCCCCATGGACAGAGGAGCCTGGTGGGCTACAGTCCGTGGGGGTTGCACAGAATCAGACATGACTGAGCAACTATGCACACATCAAAGCTGATTCTATACATTTACAGTTACGGCATAGCAAATATTGTTGGAACAACTTAAAATGTTCAGCAAAGCAAGGTGCCATTACTCGCTAAGACTATTTCATGACCCCATCACTGTAGCCCACCAGACTCCTCTGTCCGTGGAGTTTTCCAGGCAAAAATACTGGAGTGGGTTGCCATTTCCTTCTCCAGGGGATCTTCCCAACCCAGGGATCAAAGCAGTGTCTCCTGCATTGGCAAGTGAATTCTTGACCACTGAGCCCCCAGGGAAGTCCCGCAAAGCCAGTACTCACACGTGTCTCATTTATAGTATAAAAAAACACAGAATTTCAGAAGTTGTAGAGGAGAACTCTTATATGTTCGCTCAAAAGTGAAAGGATTGGGATCCGATTGAAAACAGACAAAAAGGATTCCTCACTTTGGTGAGGCAATTTGAGACAGGGTTTAGGGATTCAGGACAGAGAATTTTATTATTTCCTCTCACCTTTTTCATATTTTCCTCTGAATATATTCCCCAAAATTTCAGAACATAGATACTTAAGCTATTAAAAGCTATTTGTCAGTTAATTAACAATATTTCAATATTCAATTTAAGTATTAAATAAAGCTGTATTTCATAATAACCTGAGTAATCTGATCAAAACTTNACAGAGAATTTTATTATTTCCTCTCACCTTTTTCATATTTTCCTCTGAATATATTCCCCAAAATTTCAGAACGTAGATACTTAAGCTATTAAAAGCTATTTGTCAGTTAATTAACAATTATTTCAATATTCAATTTAAGTATTAAATAAAGCTGTATTTCATAATAACCTGAGTAATCTGATCAAAACTTTAATTAAGTTCAGAAATTCAGACTGCAACAAATATTTAGTTAAAGAGGAAACCAGCCATTTCAATTTGGCCCAGTGGTATAAATCGGCAAGACTTAGATGTATTTTGGATATTTATTACCAATTTAACATAGGTAATTTGGTGTTTATCCATAGTAATCATATATGAGGAAATAAACTTTCATCCTGTTTGAAATAAATACTAAGTTCATTATAAAAAGTTAAAAGCCCAAATATGACAGGGATAAAGCTTTGTCCTACTAATTTTTGTACACTGTACCGTGCTTTACTCTAAGTATTCAATAAGTATAGTTACCTTAGAAAATCAGTTTAAAATGATCAGTGACTCCACTGATTTAAATGATTGATGTAAATGATTTATGGAATTATAGTTATAGTTATTAGATACAAAATATTGTATATAAAAGTTCAGAAAAATTCATCTTTCAGATATTTTCCATGAGTTATCCCAAATAATCCACACATTCAAGTAATTTTATACTTTTAAAACTTTCTAACTTCATGAAGGAAACCAAATTCAGATTTCTAACTCTACGACCAGGTCAAAATGAGGGCAAATGTACCAACGGAGCAGGAGCCAGAATGTTCCACTCAGCTTCTCATGATAAAGTATAAATGTCCTCAGGGTTGAGAAGCATCAGTCACTGCAGTAAAAAGGAAGAGGAAAATGAGATAGCTGTCAAATGAAACACAAGCCCTGAGGCTAAAAATATTTTAAATAGTGGATTGAAAGGTATTATAGCTGTTGAATCCAAATATTCTCTCAGAATTGAGATTTCTTCTCAACAAACTTTAAGAAGTACTATAAATGCCAGTTTTACCCAGCATTTGAGAACAAATGTGACCCTGCGTAAATAATCAGGCTTTATATAAAAAGTATGTTTTCTTTTTCTTAGCAAAGAAATAAATATGTAAAGAATACATGTTCAAGTTAACAACTGAAGTCTCTTGGAGAATAAGAGTTCCAAATTCTATTTGCTCTGAAACAGCTACACACACTCAAGAATATATATAAATAAATATATATATATATTCTTTAAAAAAAAATGTTGGACATATATACAATAAACTGCAGCTTCCCAGGTGGTGCAGTGGTAAAGAATTCTCTTAATGCAGGAGAGGCAGGAGATGCAAGAAGCACTGGTTTGATCCCTGGGTCGGAAAGATCCCCTGGAGGAGGAAATGTCAACCCAGTCCCATATTCCTGCCTGAAGAATCCCATGGACGGAGGAGCTCAGTGGACTACAGTTTATGAGGTTTCAGAGAGTCAGACACTACTGGATGCCTGACTATACACACACGCACAGTTAAACTGCTTATCACCAACTGATTTCTCTTTTTTTCATAATGACCTAAATTCATTTTTGAAACCACATATTTATCTTTGCTGAGAATTTTACATAAACGTATTTTTTTTATTAGCACATAATTGCTTTCTTTGCAATGTTGTTAGTTTCTGCTGTATGTGAGTCACACACAAGGATACATATGTCCCCCTCTCTCTTGAGCCTCCATCGAACCACCTCCATCCCACCCCTCTAGGTCATCACACAGCACAGAGCTGAGTTCCCTGCATTACACAGCAGCTTCCCACTAGCTATTTGTTTTATACATGGAAGTGCATTTATGTCAATGCAACTCTCCCCATTCATCCCACCCTCCCATCCCCCTGTGTCTACGGGTTCATTCTCTAAGTCTGTATCTCTATTCCTGCCCTGCAAATAGCTCTATCTGTACTGTGTTTCTAGATTCCATATATTTGTATAATATGCAATATCTGTTTTTCTCTTTCTGACTTACTTCACTGCACATGATAGACTCTAGGTTCATCCACATCACCACAAATGACACGATTTCATTCCTTCTTATGGCTGAGTAATACTCCACTGTATGTATACACTACATCTTCTTTGTGCATTCACATTAATGGACATTCAGGTTACTTCCATGTCCTGGCTATTGCAAATAGTGCTGCTCTGAACTTTGGTGTACATGAGTCTTTTTGAATTACAGTTTTCTCAAGGTCTATGCCCAGTAGTGGGATTGCCGGGTTACATGCTAGCTCTGTTTTTAGATTTTTAAGGGAATCCTCTTGCATGTTGAAACCACATATTTAGATATGTCCCATCAATGGTCAAGTACCTTGGCAGACAATCTCTAAGGAGGACACAGTGGTCCTACCATGTCTGCCTGGATGATGTTTCATTCCCACTCCTTGGGGGCAGGAAAGACATGACTGACTTTAACCAAGAAAGTGTGGCAAAGGTGATATGCCGGGAGCCAGCGTGAGGAATCCCGCCCATGGCAAAGGTCATGAGGAAGGAAGCCAGACATACGCAAAGGCGTGATCTAGCTTCAGGGGTTCCCCCTGGGTTTTCCTGAACATCTACCCCCCAAAACCAGAGTCGGCCTGCTTTATTGTACTGTGCTTTCCACTCTTCTGATATTCTCTGGAAAAAGTTAACTCAGGGCTTTGCATATGAAAGGAATGCATATGAAAGGAATGTTTCAGCTCAAACCCCTCTGATGGCTCTCTAACTTGCCTGACAGGTTCCCCGGGACTTTTTACAACTTGTGCATTGTTTACAGCCCCCAACCATGAGAGGCACGAAGCTTAACACATCTTAAAGATATAGAGCCTTTTAGAGTTAAGAATTAGTTTGGTAAAGAGTTTATTGAGTTCATGTTTGCTGCCAGGCCTTCATATTCTTTATCTTTTAGGCACCTGAAGGATTTTAATCAATGTAATTGGGATATAGATAAAGGAATATAGTAGTTTTGATGTTAGCAACACTAGATTTTTGAGTTAATTACTTTTCTCTTTGTTATAAATCACTGTACTCATTTTACTTGTTATAAATTGTTGTATCCTTGCTATGTAAGAATGAAACTTTATTTAGTGCTTTCTGAGATTGGCACCAGACTTTGGGAAGAACAACATAAATAAGACTTCTGCTTGACAAACCCTTATCAAAAAAGGGCCATAAAATGTTAATTGGCCTTTGGCCATAAGATGATGTAAATCACCTAAGACTTATGTATACAACTAGGTATGCAGAGAGAAAGCCTGGTCTCGATGAGTCAGGGCTGCTGATGCTGCATAATTTTATATTATCCATTGATCTCTATGTACAAAAAAAGGTATAAAAGGCCATTCTGGACAATAGAGGATGGGCCAGTCACTGGAAAGACTGGTTTTCCCCGTGTAGTCTATTTTCCTTCTCTCTTTTTCAAGCTGAATTCCCATTTGGAGTGAGGAGGCTTGCCATGTCTACTTACTTGCCCTGGCTTCTAAAATCCATGAGAGAGGGAGCCCAAGGCGGGGCACTCTCTGCTATTCAAACGGACGCTGGTGGCCTAACATAGATGGTGCAAACTTCTTGTCCTGAAGTTTTATTGGCTTTCCCCGTAAACCAAGTTATTCAGCCTCTTTTCTCCACTAAATTTTCCTACTATACTATTTCTTCCTAATCTAATCTTATATTTCTAAATAAACAAGTTTTTCTTCACCACGCCATCCCTGCTTCGAATTACCCTGGATCCACCGGGGCTGGACCCCAGAAGTGATAGGCGGTCCCTGCTGTGATTTGTTCCTGCAGATGAGATGTTGCCTTGCTGTCTGGTTCACTCTCTTGCTTTTCTATTGCCCTTGAGGAAGGAAGCTATGAACTGCTTATATCCAGAGAGGACCTCAAAGGAGGGGACCATGGATGGCTTTTAGAAACTGACCAAAGATTCCAGATGAAAGACAGCAAAACTCAAAAGTTTGGTCACTCTCACAGCCATGAGGAAAGGAATTCTGTCAAAAATCTGATCAAGTCTGGGGAGGAGAGAGGCTGTACTCTTCCTCAGTCAAGACACCATATGAGGCCACAGCCTGGCTAAACCCTTGAAGGCAGCCTTTTGAGACTCTGAGTAGGGGAAAGATCTAAGCATTCTTAAAATCAACCAGCAGAATCAAGTGAGAAAATAAATGTGTGGCTTTTAAAATCACTACATCTGTGGTATGCTAATTTTCTGCACAACATAGGTAACTTATACAGCACTATTTAAAAATCATATTGCTATCCTTAAAAAACCCAGTCTTAAGAATATTACTTATTTCTAGCTACCAAGCAATTGGGAGGATACACTAAATTTTTGTTGGGATGTTTGCCCTAAGATGACAGGTAATCATTATCAAATTAATTAAATTACTTAAAACTCCATATGTATAGCTTGTTTTCTACAAAGATTTACTATCTTATCTTGATTCAAGCATGGTTGAGGAGGCCAAAAAATACGTAACTGAATGCATAGTTGAAGGTTTATTTATACACAACTATGAAGGAAATGGCAAACCGCTCCAGTATTCTTGCCTGGAGAATCCCATGGACGGAGGAGCCTGGTGGGCTACAGTGCACGGGGTCACAAAGAGTCAGACACAACTGAGCTACTTCCCTTACACTTTCATATACCTGTACATATATATATACATGGAACAACAGACTGGTTCCAAATAGGAAAAGGAGTATGAGTTGACTCATTGGAAAAGACTCTGATGCTGGGAGGGATTGAGGGCAGGAGGAGAAGGGGACGACCAAGGATGAGATGCCTGGATGGCATCACTGACTCGATGAACTCAAGTCTGAGTGAACTCCGGGAGTTGGTGATGGACAGGGAGGCCTGGCATGCTGCGATTCATGGGGTAGCAGAGTCGGACACGACAGAGCAACTGAATTGAACTGAACTGATAGATATATTTTTATCATTCAAAATTACATGTATTTTTGTTGTCATATATATGTATACATAGGTAAACATGTATAGATACACATATATAGAAACATGCATAATACTCAGGTTAAGTATAAACCCTCCTTCTAGAGGGTTTATTACCTGAAATTCATGTAATACAAGTGGAGTGTTTCAAATTCAGTTTAATTGACCCTGAAACATGTATCATCTTCTGGATCTGTAAATTAGCTGCTCATACATGTAGGTTTAGTTTGTACTCAAACTATTAATAAGATTTGCTTCTGTGAAGTGCAGATGTTTGGGGTAGACAATTGCTCTCATTGTCACCTACTAACAAGGCAAGATAAAGTTACAAAATCACATTTTTTTAAGCCATCAGAGAGATTTCAAACCAATAAGCACCATATTAATTCAATTTATATAGGGGACAAACTGTACAGGTATGAGCTAAGAAAATCAAGAAAAACAGGCTAAACAGAAAACATAAAATACTATGAAAACCTAAAATGCATTGCCAGTAGTCTTTCAGAGCTAAGGATCCAAAGTCTAACTAGGCTGTCTATTGAAAGTTCTTGAGGAACATTCTGGAAACAGGAGTCAACCACAGGTACTACAAACCCTGAAACACAGCCTGGACACAACTTGGTCCCTAGCTGGGCTATGGTGCTATGTCTCTGACTCTATATGTTAACAGGAGAAGGTATAGGAGGAAGTCTAAACCCTTTAACCTGAAAGACAACAAAATCTGAAACCTCTAAGGTTCTTTTATACACAGAGATCAACATACATTGAAAACATATTAGGTTGTCCAAAAAGTATGTTCGGGTTTTGCCAAAAGACCCAAAGAAACTTTTTGGCCAAACCATATATAAAAGAAAGCAACATCTACGTAATAAATTTTAATAAAAGAAACTCCAGACAGCAGAAGTGAACAAACAGGTGACCCAGACAGGAAAGAAAGCAAACAACACTGATGAATTTGTTACAAAAATAAGAAAAATATGAATGAAGTCAATTGGTGAAAGGATGAAAAATTTCCTGTAGAATTTTAATTTATGGGAAAGAATCAAATGATTTTCCAGAGCAAATATGTATTATAAACAAATTAAGTCCTCAAAGGATGTATTAGCAAAAGGTTGGATAGCAAAACACAGACTGTAAATGGAAGGTCTGTCATGAATAAGTCAATCTGAAGCACAGAAGGAAAATAAAGAGTGGAAATATGGATAAAAGCTTGGAAGATTAACAGCACACACAAAAATCCTATATGTAATTTAAATAATGGAAGGAGAAGACAAAATGGAGGATAAAAATCAGACTTTGATGTCATCAGTTCAGTTCAGTTCATTTCAGTTGCTCAGTCATATCCGACTCTTTGCAACACCATGGACTGCAGCATGCCAGGCTTCCCTGTCCATCACCAACTCTCGGAGCTTGCTCAAACTCATGTCTATTGAGTCAGTGATGCCATCCAACTATCTCATCCTCTGTCATCCCCTTCTCCTCCTGCCTTCAATCTTTCCCACCATCAGGGTCTTTTCCAATGAGTCAGTTCTTTGCATCAGGTGACCAAAGTATTGGACTCTCAGCTTCAGCATCAGTCCTCCCGATGAGTATTCAGGACTGATTTTCTTTAGGATGGACTGGTTTGATCTCCTTGCAGTCTAAGGGACTCTCAAGAGTCTTGTCCAACACAGCAGCTCAAAAGCATCAATTCTTTGGTGCTCAGCTTTCTTTATAATCCAACTCTCACATCCATACATGACTACTAGAAAAACCATAACTTTGACTAGATGGACCTTTGTTGGCAAAGTAATGTCTCTGCTTTTTAGTATGCTGTCTAGTTTGGTCATAGGTTTTCTTCCAAGGAGCAAGCGGCTTTTAATTTCACGGCCTCAGTCACCATCTGCAGTGACTTTGGAGCCCAAAATAATAAAGGTCCCACCCTAATGCTCTCAAATGTTGCCAAATGAAGGATATTTAAAACTTTAAGAATCCCAACATACCCCAAAAAAGACAAAATGAAAACAACACTTAGATGGACACCCCACTGAGAACC
Organism: Cephalophus harveyi; assembly: GCA_006410635.1. NCBI lineage: Eukaryota > Metazoa > Chordata > Mammalia > Artiodactyla > Bovidae > Cephalophus > Cephalophus harveyi. The sequence goes on along the minus strand of SJYT01079245.1, from coordinate 514,688 downwards.
AAATAAAGAGAATATCTTAAAAGCATTATATAGATACTATTATGGGCTGGATTGTGTCTTTCTAAAATTCATGTGGTGAAGCTCTAAGTCTTAGTACCACAGAATGTGACTGTATTTGGTGAGGTCTTTTAAAGGAGGATTACGTTAAAGTGATGCCATGAGGGTGGGACCTAATTGAAACGTGATGACGCCCTCATAAGAGGAGGAAATCTGGACACACGACAGATCTGCAAAGGTAAGAGATCACTGGTGAGTGCTGCAGTGATCACTTCTAGTTTGCTAAGTCTTTGTTATTCCTTCTCTTCCTTGGGGATGTCTTTGTTTGGCTTTGTTTGCATAAGTACATGTTTTATTATTGTCTACCTGTGAATCTGTTGCATATTCAGAATATAGTCACACACCTTTTAAGTGGTTCTGACCATCTGTAAGTGCATTTAAGAATTTCTATTCTTTCACATACTTCAGTAAAACCTGTGTCAAAAATAGAGCCACGGTAACAAGACGCTGAAAATCTGTTTGGCTATTTAATCACAATTTTTACAACTTTGAAGGATTAAGTGAAGCTTAGAGTCTTTGGGTTTGTGTTGCTATAGTTGTTTTTTAATTAACCAGGATCACCTTGAAAATAGCATAAATGTGAAATATGTTATTTTCTTGGACACATTAAATAAGTTGGATTTTACTTTCTTACTCATTTAAATTGATCAACAATTGTATCCTGCCAAGCATAGGGACTTTAACTTGCTTTTTTCTTTAATTATGGTTTATTTTATTCCTTTAAATCATTTTTGAGAAGAGTCAAAGTCAGGATCATTCCAATTTCATGTGATGAGAAGTAACACAAAAACTAACTAAACATGATTCTCCTTTAACTTGGGGTATAAGTGCTTCATGAATGTTATTTCATGGACATGAGGAATAACAGAATATAGTTGAACTAAAAACATTTTCTTAAATATCATAACTTTTCATCCACTAGATTCCTTTCTAGAACAAACAGTGATATGAATTCAAGTCAAAGATTTTTGTAATATAGTTTTCCTCTCTTAGTGTTTCCTTTTCCTTTTTTTTTTTTTAAAGTCAAATCAAAGATTGAATCAGTATTCTCGGCTTTGTATCCCAAAGAAAGTCAGAGCATTAGAATAAAAAAAAAAAATTTTGCAAGGGCTAGCATACATGAGTACATCAAGTCTGGGAATCTGGTGAAAACCAGAGATGTGTTCTTTTTGTTTGACACCATACTAGATTTTACAACCAACCACCAAGTCAGTGATGACAGAGTCTGTCCTTAGAAGAAGAAAATAAAATAACTTGCCTTAGACCATCAATGTGTCAGTGATACACCCACACAGTATCACCAGTTTCAAAGAACACTGTTCCCACATGGTAGTAACTCTAATATAAATCATCTAAATCATTAAAGAATCAGCCAGTCCTTATTATATTTCTTAATATGAATAACCATTTATTTCTAGTAATTTTTATATGTTGTCAAGATGTCACTTTGCACTAAATTATGTGCCTTTAATCTTACTCTTACTATTTTAAATTCATATTAAAACTGCACTCGTCCTAGTAATTATAAAGTATAATTCACTTGAATTATAATTAACTTTTACAATACTGGAAAGCTCTGACCACTCAAGAAGGAGTGATTTTTCTATTTTCATAACCTCTAGATTAAAGTATCAATTATTACTTCATTCTGTGAAGCGACAAAACACAATCCTTTAAAGCACCGTGAATTTCATGTTTATTTTCTATTGGCTCATGAAATTTCTATCAGATGAGTATATATTCTTATTTTAGAAAAAAAAATAGAGAAGATGAGTCAGTTGCTTAAAGTTTTGAGCCAGAGAAAGTCAGAGATATCTTCCTAAAGCTGGAGTCATCAGAACATTTTAAATAGATTCACTCTGCATGTGCAGTGGATTAACTGAGAATTAAAAGCTGGAGATAGTCTCATTTCTAAACTTTCTTTCTCACTTTTTCTCTTCCTAAAACTCTGTTTTCTATTATCTCACACTTAACCAGGACTGCTCCCAAATCAGTGTTCATTTTCGTAGCTGTCATCTTTAACACATGCTCTTGTTGCCGTTAAAAATGCCCCATCTCCTTTCTTCACTTTCACAAGTGCTACTCACCCATAAAATTTCCATGAAAATTACCATCTTCCCAACAATACATCTTCTCAGTATTCTTCCAAAGAAGGCTGAGCACCGAAGAATTGATGCCTTTGAACTGTGGGGCTGGAGAAGACTCTTGAGAGTCTCTTGGACAGCAAGGAGATCAAACCAGTAAATCCTAAAGGAAATTAACCCTGGATATTCATTGGAAGGACTGAAGCTGAAGCTCCAAGAGTTTGACTATCTGATGTGAAGAGCTGACTCTTTGGAAAAGACCCTGATGCTCCAAAAGAGTGAGGGCAGGAGGAGAATTGAGCAACAGAGGATGAGATGGTTGGATGGTATCACCGACTCAACGCAAATGAATTTGAGCAAACTCCAGGAGATACTGAAGGACAGGGAAGCCTGGCATGCTGCATCCTTGGGACCACAAAGAGCTAGACATGACTGAGTGACTGATCAATGAACAACCACCATTCCTTCTTGCCACAGTTGTACTTAGACATTTTTGTTGTTGTTGTTATGCCTCCCTTACTGGTGTAACCTCTATAGCATCATATTCACTTTTTTTTCTTTAATTACTCAGCAAGTAAAATCCACCACTATACTACATTTTTCATCAAGTGGAGAAAGGAGTTTCTCTGGATTTAGCAAAAAAAAAAAAAAAAATAGGAACTTAACAAACACTGATTCAAGTCAAACCTTTGTATTAGTAATCATCAGACCAAAGCGAGTATAGGGCTGCTCTAAACAATGAAAATTAAAAGAACGTCTCTTGAGTGACTAGCGTGTAAGGAGCACTCAGTTCAGTTCAGTCGCTCAGTCATGTCTGACTCTTTGCGACCCTATGAATTGCAGCATGCCAGGCCTCCCTGTCCATCACCAACTCCCGGAGTTCACTCAGACTCATGTCCATCGAGTCAGTGATGCCATCCAGCCATCTCATCCTCGGTCGTCCCTTTCTCCTCCTGCCCCCAATCCCTCCCAGTATCAGAGTCTTTTCCAAGGAGTCAAATCTTCACATGAGGTGGCCAAAGTACTGGAGTTTCAGCTTTAGCATCATTCCTTCCAAAGAACACCCAGGGTTGATCTCCTTTAGAATGGACTGGTTGGATCTCCTTGAAGTCCAAGGGACTCTCAAGAGTTTTCTCCAACACCACAGTTTAAAAGCATCAATTCTTTGGTGCTCAGCTTTCTTCATAGTCCAACTCTCACATCCATACATAACTACTGGAAAAACCACTGAGTTAATACAGGTTCTATCTCACCGATGCTTAAGATTTCAGTGCAGTGAGACCAACCTCATGTCCTAAATGTTGGGTCACACTACCCAAGTCAGTATTGACTTATTGGTCTGGCCAAAGATAACATCTTATAGAAAACCCCAATGAACTCTTTGACCAACCCAATACTTCCTCTTCTCTCAAAACTCTACTGTGCTTAATGGGTTGAAATCTAGAAGAAAGCTTCTACATTAGATTCCACAAGTTTGAATACAAAATAGAACCTTGGGTCAGAAATAGAACCATGGGTATCCCAGCATAAAGAATTATGAAGCATATCTTTTTAGGGCACTCGGTATTTTAGAAAATGGGCAACTCAGGTTGTGTAACAGCATTCTAATTACCTCATAATAACCTTTATCTTTTACCCATTTTTTATAAGTAAACTTCATCTTTAGAACATTTTTATGTTTACAGAAAAATTGATTTCCACAACCCTACACCCAGTTTCTCCTGATCCAAATGTTTTACATTAGTAAAGACATTTGTTGCAATTAGTAATCAATATCAATACATATTCATTAACTAAAGTCCAGATTTTATTAACTAAAATCCAGATTTCACTAGTTTTTACTTAATGTCCCTTTTCTGTTAAGGGATCGCAACCAGGATAGGTTTAAATTTAAACATCATCTTTCTTGATATCACCTGTTGGCTATGACAAATTTTCAGACTTTCCTTGTTTCTGATGACCTTGACAGCTTTGAGGACTAATGGTCAAGTATTTTGTCAGATGCCCCTCTATTGGAATTTGTTTTTGTCACGATTGCTGTGAGGTTATGAGCTTTGGGGAGGAAGATCACAGAAATAAAATGCCATATTCATCACCTCATACCAAGGGTACAAACTAGCAACATGATTTATGACTGTTAATGTTGACCTTTATCGCCTGGCTGAGGGAGTGTTTGTCATATTTCTTCACTGTAAAGTTGCTCTTTTTTTTTTTTTTAATCTCGTTTCTGTAACATCCTCCCTGGCAGGAAGTCACTCTGTGCCGCCCACACGTAATGAGTGTGGAGGTGGGCTTCGGGGCTTCAAGGGTGGGTGACTGATATCAAACACTTAGAACTCTCCTGCATGAGACATCGGCTCTGCTGCACATTTATTAACTTATATTCAGTCATTCACTTATTATCAGATGGGCTCACAGCCATTTATATTACATGTTGGGTTATAATTGCACACTGTTTACTTTATTTTATTTTATTTTGACCCTGGCTGCCTCCTGCGTCTCTCTGACATACTCCAGAGAGAGAAGCAAAGTGTGTGTGTGAGAGAGAGACAGAGACAGAGAGAGAAAGACAGTTAAGTGTGTGTATGTGTGTGTATAGCAGTTTTTTTATCTTCTGAAACTACAAGATGCTCAGACACATCCTGTGTGTTTGCTATCCCAGCCCTATAATCAACCATTTGTCCTAGATGCCGGAGTTCACTTTATAGGAAAATAAGAACCTAAGATCTGGGTGCTAGGTACTTCTGTTGCTACTTGTGTGTCACTTTATCAGGTTCCCTCAACTAACAGGGCAAAAAATCTGTGTGTGTGTGTGTGTGCACGCGTGCACACACTCGTGCTAACCTGTGTGTATACACACACCTATGCGTGAGTGCTTAGTAGTTCAGTTGTGTTTAAGTATTTGCAACCCTATGGGTTGCAGTCCACCAGGCTCCTCTGTCCATAGAATTCGCCAGGCAAGAACACTGGAGTGGGTTGCCATTCCTTCTCCAGGGGATCTGCCTTCCCAACCCAGGGATCAAATCTGCATTGCAGGCAGATACTTTACTGCCTGAGTCACCAGGGAAGCCCCCGATACATATACCTCTAAGTATTTTTATATGCATACCTATGCTGCTGCTGCTAAGTCACTTCAGTCGTGTCCGACTCTGTGTGATCCCATAGACAGCAGCCCACCAGGCTCCCCCGTCCCTGGGATTCTCCAGGCAGGAACACTGGAGTGGGTTGCCGTGTCCTTCTCCAATGCATGAAAGTGAAAAGTGAAAATGAAGTCGCTTAGTCGTGTCCGACCCTCAGCGACCCCATAGACTGCAGCCTTCCAGGCTCCTTCGTCCATGGGATTTTCCAGGCAGGAGTACTGGAGTGGGGTGCCATTGCCTTCTCCGATGCATACCTATAAGTATTCTTATATGTATCTATCTGTATTAGACTAAGCATGTGTTCTTACTTAGCTTTCCAAGTCACCCTCACCACCACATAGCTCATTTCAGCCCCTTCTCATCTGTGAATTCACAGTCCAGCAGTGAGTTTTCTGGCTCCCACCATCTACCCTTCAGATCTTTTGCGCACTTACATTTGGTTTTTTTACTTTCTTATTGTTGTACTTTAAATGCCCATTGTATAATTTGGGTATCCAAAATACTTTCTTTTAAATTGTAGGAATAGGGCTGTTATACCCTTAAAATTTTAGTCCAGTTAGATGGCAATACTAGTTCAGAATCTGGTGATAAACTAATAATTCATTCGATCCACTATTTATATTAGTATTATTTCAACTGTTTTTGTAGAATCTGTGTCATTTTTGCACACATTACCTTTTTTTTTTTTAAACAGGAGAACCAACTGACTAGGTAATATTTCTTCTGTAGCCCTCTTTCCTAGGAATAAACACTGCACTCTCTGCTGTTTCCTTTACTATTTGTATGGGCCACTTCATCTCCTGGTTTTACCTCTTTGGGGAATAGAATGCATCATATATCTTTCTGAGGCCTTGTTAAATTCTACATTCTTTCTTCAAAATGTAAGAAGATAGATATAGCCCTTCAAGGTTATTTACACACACCTGTAATATATGTAAAAATTAAAATAATAAATAGCACATAAAATGGATATTTTATTATAGCCTCAGAAATCAAAGCAGCAGTATACAGTTTAGAAAAATTCCAGAGACAGAAATTATGAAATCATTCTTTTTTGTGGTTTAATATTTACTTATCCCTACATGGCAGACATTCTTCTAATTATTACAGACAGGGCAAATAAATGGACAGAAAATGTCCAAAGTAGCATAGCAACATTCTCCAAAAGGAGACAGTGAGAAAATTAGTGAGTAAGAAAATGTCAATTAGTGACAAGTAGTATCAAAAAATAAAGCAGAAAAAAAGGTAGTAGTTTCTAGTCTGTGATTCCAAATAATAGTAACTTTAATTACTCTTACAACTAAAGCAATTCATAGACTAAAGACAGCATTGTTTTAATATTCTTGAATTTATCTTCCCTAAGCTATATTTTCTTATATGCAAACCTTAATATGCAGGATGTTTCCAGCATATATTCAAACCTAGTCCTTCTGTATAAAGACTAGAAATTCTCATGCAATGCCGTGTGTGAATATGAGTATATCCATTATCATAGTTACAATTTACATAGTTTTCCAGAGAGCATCAGAATATTAGGAAAATATCTTTCCTATGTAAAAAATGTGCTATGCTGTATTTTGTTATTCTGGAGTCAAAGAACAGAGAGAGAACTATTTGTTGCTATGTACAGGGGCTTCCCTGGTGATTCAGACAGTAAAGAATCTGTCTGCAAAGCAGGAGACCCAGATTCAGTCCCTGGGTCACGAAGATCCCCTGGAGAAGGAAATGGCTACCCACTCCAGTAATCTTTGCATGGAGAATCCCATGCATAGAGGATCCTGGTGGGCTACATGTAGTCCATGGACTCGCAAAAGAGTCAGACACGACTGAGCAACTACCTACCACTTTCACTTTCACATAAGATTGGAATCCCATTTTCTGATCTGAGGGCTCTGCTTTTCATAGCCTTTGAAATAGGGTGTCATGTCACACAATAATTATATGTATTTATACCTCCCCAAATAATGATTTAGGATGTCATCTATGGAGCTGTGTGTACAGGCTGTGGCCTCCGTCAAGAACACTCCTAAGGATTTAGAGCTGAGTGTGTACTTGAATGCACTTACAGCTGAATCATGCTCCTTAACAGAGCCAAATACATTCGAGCAGCCTGCCAAAGTGCTGGTTTATCACCAGTTACATGAATCAAGTGAAAGCCTGCCTGATTTTAAAATAATGGGTGGTGGAAATGCTTGGCAGGAAAAACTTAGCTACACCTGGATATTTCTAAGGAATAAGTAAATATATAAACAAACCGCATGTGTATATGAATAACAAATTAATTTGTAAGGAAACCACAACCCAGAGAAATACAGGCCAATCACAAACAAGTGTCACCATGACATGACACAAAAATGTTACCTATAAATTTGAAGCGATGGTATTACCACACCAGGGACCAGGAAAATGAGGAGGAGAAATATGGCTTCCGATGCACATTTCTCTCTAGACCTGATTGTAAAGGCCTCATGTTTTCAGTAGAATCCATTAAAATGTATGACAGTTTTAATGGTTCTAAGGAGACATTCCTTGTATTGAAATCAGTAAACGATAGAATTCACACCAAAGGCCCCAGATCAGGTCTAAATCACATACCAACACAGCGTAATACACTGAAACTTAAAAACACTTTGGCAGAAGCTCAAGTTTTGTGGGTCATCTGTCACCATAATATAGACATATGATTGTGAAGTGGTGATAAATTTGTTTTTTAGGGTATCTCAATGATTTGGTTAGCTGACATCTCACCTCCAAAATGCTTCAGCAGGGCCGTATCACTTACATAAAAGTCAATATTAGAAAAAAAATGCTTTTATAAGGATTTCATATCCAATTGCTTCAGGATTAGCTGTTGGGGGCAGAAATGAGAATCCCTCAGATAGTGAGTGGGAAGGTAGGGTAAGATTCCAGGGACATATTTCTGCTGAGGAGCTGCTGCTGGTGATTAATTAGACTAGGTAATCCAACATTCTAAAATAACGCCTTTTCAAAATCTTATGTTCATGTAATATTTTACATATTATCTAACTAAGTTCTGTGCCTGAGGCAAGAAAATGATATTGCTTTTGTAAATGTCAGTAAACTGGTCTCAAAGAGGTTTTGTGTCTGGCTTCAAATTACACCTCCAGTCAATGATCCCCAGACATATGGACACTCATCTCTTACCAGGCCCATCGGTTTCACACCACACACTGCCTTGTTACAAGAGGGAGGGTAGAGCTGGGGTATTCTCTGTCCCAGACACTGTACCCAAATAAAACAAGACATCTGTGATTTAATCAAACTATATAGTGGGTTGGCCAAAAAAGTTCTTCTGGGTCTTCTATAAGATGTTATGGAAAAACTGAGCAAACATTTTGGCCAACCCAACATTAACTACGAGAGAAGGAAAGTCAGATTTTTCCTTTATTATTGACATTTTAAGTATTTTCCTAGGTATAATCTCCCTTTTACAGTCAATTTTATTTTTAAAAGGTACAATCTAGTACAGCAGAAATAATAGTAGAATAGATCTGAAGATGACTCTAACTGGACAAATAACATAATAAATATCCTTGAGACATTTCTCAATTTATTTAGCTTTAGCTATACAGACTGAGAAAAAAACATTAGCTATTAACTGGTGCTATTCAAAAAGAGAGCAATCACTTCCTTGTATAAATCACCTAAAAATACAAACCCAAAACATTAGCACAAGTGCCATCCCTTTGTTTTTTAATTCAGAAAGATTTCATTATCCCAGCCTCTGGTATTCTGAAGGATTCTGCAAAGTCTGAACACGGTGCTTTACAGAAAAACATCCATGATACATATGTGGATGAGAAGCCCACTCTCGGGCTTTCGTCAGTGCAGCGAAGGGAGTGCCCTGGCTGGAGTGAACTTCCCAGGCACCTCCGTCTAAAGTTGCACCCCATCCTTCCTGGGTTCCATCATCTGACAGGAAAGAGTGCAGAACCTCTTACGGCTTTAATGTCACAATTTCAGTCAAAGTGCAGAAAGAGAGTAAAATCACACAATTTTGGCTCTTAGGACATTGTTTTAAAATTCCCTGGAGAACAAGAAATTTTCCACGAGTAATAAAGGATCTTTTCTGAGGGAGGGTATGGTAGTGAAGGATGTGGGAGACCTCAGAATCACAATGCTCCCTAATAAGGAGAATCATGCACCCCAGACTCCAAAACAATCTATGAATATCTGTCACCCAAGGAATAGCAACCACATACCGTTACATGGGGAAGGTGCTAATTAAATGCTTAATAAGATAAATATCCAATTAAAAACCTCTACATGTTTTCGCATTTTTATAAGAAAAAGCAAGACCTGAAACTAACAAAAAGAATGTTGGTCAAAGACCGAATTCATCAGTTTAAGCTTGCCTTTTTCTCCTTAATACCTAAAGAATAACAATATCCCATCTACTTGGTAGATCTTTTTCAGTATTGCTCTACCGAACGCTTATTTGAAAAACCCTTTAGAAAATTAGCCTTTTTTTTTTTCCACATCCTTAGTCTGAGTCCCACAAGACATGTTTTGTAGATAATAGGAAGAGTTCCAAAACTCACACTGACTTTTTATTTAATGAGAGATTTCCTCCTGCCACTTAAAGAGGAGATTTATTCCAATACTCTCTTTGAATCTGAACAAAAGTCAACCCAGGCTCATTTTAGGGATACAAAGAGTCATTGTAAAAGAGTAAGCCATCAAGTCAGTGAACTATCTAACCCACAGGAGCATGGTGTGAGTTGCTTGCTTCCTTGGAAGTGTGAAGAGCTATATTGTTGCCAGAAATTCTGGAAGGGGAAAAATAAGGAAATCCCAGCAAATAGAAATTTGCTATCTAGAAGGCAACCAGATCTTTTCCATGGAAGATTTTGCCAAAATCTGGAGTGAACTTCATTTTGCAAATTTTGCAAATTTCATGTTTCTTATCTGCATACGAGACCTAACCTGGCTAGAGGATAAAATAAATATTTTTAAATCTCATTTGTCCTCTAAGAAATAAAAACAATTTGCTTTCTTGAGATATTTTTGTCTTAAGAGACGGTGGATTTAATGATTTCTCAAGGTTCATATTTTAGTGATGTTCCCAGGATATTGTATCTATTAGAAATACATTTAGAGGCAGTTCATATAACTTTACCCTGGAATAGGAAACGGCAATCCACTCCAATATTATTGCCTAGAAAATTCTATGGAATGAGGAGCCTGGCAGGCTACAGTCCATGGGGTCGCAAAGAGTTGGACACAACTGAGTGACTGAGCACGTGTAACTTTATATAAGCTAATAATTTTCTAATAAAAGCATCTTGTAATAAATAAAAATGTATGAAGAAAAATTTGCAGTATCTATATATGTATGTGTGTGTATATACATGTGTATGTGTTTGTGTGTGTATATATATGTGCTACTGCTGCTGCTGCTAAGTCACTTCATAGCATGTCAATTGTTATTTTTATTTTGTTGGACTTTATTAACGTGAAAGAAAAATAAATATTACTTATCAGTGAAAGATGAGTCCAAAAGTTACTTGAAAATTTTAGTTGTAAAACTCTTGATTTATTATAGTGGGGCAAGACAACACATACTGGATCACATTTGGTTTAATGACATGGGCATTGGAGGAAGAAAAGTCTGACTCAGAAATTTATTCTTTCCCAGGCAATTGCTGTCAGCAAACAATAATCAGATTTAATATAAAACCATGTTTTCAGTTCACTTCTATAACTCTCTAGTGTTGCTCTGTCTTTAAGTAATAGGTAATTGGAAAAGGCATGATGCATTTTATAAATGTTTTCCCTTGGACTGTTGAAAAGGTGACTTTTTCAAAAAATAAAAGCCAAAGCATTTCTTAGAGAAATCTCATATAATTAAAGCCTCCAGCTGCATGCATTTTTAATACCACAGACAACATAGTAATTGACATATGTGATTCTGGATCACACTTCAGATTTTAAATTATTTTAGCCTGCTGAAATGTGTTTAAGTGTACTATCCAGATATACTTTCAGTCGTTCAGCTGTTAATGACTATCCTTCACTTCAGAGCTACTTTGATGTTAAAATAGTCTAAGAAATAATGTAATTTCCCCACATGCTGGTTAGGTTATAGTCAGATGTTTCTTAAATATTTCATGTAAGAACTCTCCCTGACCCCTACCACTGTGAAAATGTGAGGAGATTTTACTTAGAATAATTTTATATCTTGTAGTTCACTAAATTAACTGGAATGATCAGGACCTCAACCAAATTGATTGCTGAACCAAAAATAAGATCAAAGCAATAAATCAGAAGGATACAGCACATGTAAAAATATAAATTACAAGAATAAGTTCAGAATAATTAATATCTGCAAAGCTGCTCTGCTAAAGATCTTAGAAGGTGTAAAGCTCATAGCACATTAAAAATCAAAATTTTTAAATAGGCTTCTGAACCCAAAAAAGACTACTAATTCCTACTTATTTGCTGAAAAGCTAATAGACATGATATCATAGAGCTTTATTAACAATTATACTATCTACTTTCTCTACTGCTGTAAACCTCTTGCTGCCAGTCTATTCAGACATATGAGATTATTCAAAAGATTTCCAATCACTTATTGTATATATCAACCAAGACTATAATTTCTACATTCTTCTCTTTAAATTCTTTAGACAAAAATTTATATATAAAAGAACAGAGTACATTACTTAATTAGTTAAATTTAATAACATTCCAATAACTTTCATTATTAGGGAACTATCAAATTG
>SJYT01079245.1:472527-502456 GCA_006410635.1 Cephalophus harveyi | reverse complement strand
ACTATCAAATTGTTTAGGTATATGAAGAGATAAAATCAAAATTATCATTGTCAGACATCAAGAGAATGGTTATTTGTGTAACTAGAAAAGTTCAGCAAAGGAAAGAAAGGATATTGTGAAATATCTGGATGTTTTTGACCTAATATAAGGACTGTAGTCATTACATAAAAAGAAAATTATTATACTTTTGTAGTTCCAGGAAAAATGAGCTCTTAGTGTCAAAAGATATTTGATGAAAAAAATTGAATTTAATTCATTTTAGTTGGTCATTAAATACCGATATTAAAAGCAGGACATTGGTATGCAGAAAGTTCACTGAGTTGTAACCTCAGGATAAGTCTATTGGAAATTCCTACAGAATTTCAAGGGGTTCTGAATAGCCAAAACAATCCAAAAGAAGATCAAATTTGAAGGACTCACATCTCTTGATTTCAAAACTCACTCCAAAGTTAACAGTAATCAAAACAGTGTGGTCTGATGTATTGACAGACACATGGACCAATGAAACAGAAATAATGAGCCCAGATATCAACTCTTGCATGTACAGTCAAATGATTTTTGACAGGAGTGCCAAAACAATTCAATTGGGGAAAGGATAATTATTTCAACAAATAGTTGGAAAACCGGATATCCACATCCAAAAGAATGAAGCTGGACTTTATCTTCTACTGCATACAAACACTACATACTCAAACTGGATCAAAAATCTCAATGGAGAAGCTAAATTAACAGTTTCATGACATAGATTTTGGCAATGATATATTGAACATGACAGCAAAATAAAAGAAAAAAGTTAACAAACCAAACTACATCAAAATTCAAAACTTTTGTCTGAAGGATACTATGAAGAGAGGGTCTGTGGGCAACCCCCAAAATAAAAAATGATTTGCAAATCATATTTAATAAGGATTTTATATCTAATATATACAAACAACCACTACAAATCAACAACAAAATACCCAACAATTCAGTTTAAAAATGAAAAAAGATTTTAATAGACATTTCTCCAAAAAAGATATACAGATGGTCAATAAGGACATGGGATGATACCAAGTATCATCAATTGTTAGGGAAATGCAGATCAAAATGACAATGAGATATCCCTTCACACCCATTAGGAAAATAAGTGTTAATGAGGGAAGCATTAGAATCATTATGGCTTAAACCATTAGGAATGTAAACTGGTACAGCCACTTCTGAAAATATTGTGGAAGTTTCTCAAAATATTAAACATATCATATGTTTAATTATCATATGATCTAACAATTCCACTCCAGGTGTACGCCCCAAAGATTTAGAAATAGGGAGATACCTTTGTATACCAATGTTTATAACAGCATTATTCACAATGGTCAAAAACAACTCAAGTGTCCCTCAACAGATGTATGTTTACAAAATGTTGCATATACATACAATGGAGTATTATTTAGTCTTAAAAAGGAAGGGAATTCTTGATTTTACAGCAACATGATGAACCATGAAAACATTATGCTAAGTGAAAGAAACCCAACATCAAAACACAAATGTCACATGATTCTGCACATATGAGTTGCTTAGAGTAGCCACGAGACAGAAAATAGACTCATGTTTACTAGGGTTGGAATGATAGGGAGTTGGATAGGTAATGTTCAATGGTCAGAGTTTCAGTTCAGGATGATGAAAAAATCTTGGAGATGGAGATGTTTGCGTAATAATGTGAATGTGTTTAATCCTACTGGATTGTATGTGTAAAAAGGTTAAGATGGAAAATACTGTGTATCGTTTACCATAAAAAAAAAATCTAAAAGAGGAAAGAAAGAATGTGCTGTGGAGAAGAAGGAGGATGAGCAGAGGGGCGCTCACTGCAGGGAGGGCAGAAGGAAGACCCAGCACCTCCACAGTGAGTGCTGGGTCTGGGACATCCCTTCAGAACTGACTCGTCTTGAGGACAAGGTAGGGAGCTTTATATCAACTATGCCTAAGAGGCATGGGTAGAGGCTGCATCCAGAAGGTGAAGCATGTCTACTGTGGCTACTCCATTCTTCAAGATTCCAGTGCATGAATTTAAGTGCTCATCATCTACCACCAGCACCCCCGGCAGCTGAGGAGGGTGCCCCAGACCTTTAGGAGGGATTTAGCCAACAAACCACACCACTCAATACCATCCACACATTGGGTCCCTGACTTAACCCTCTACCCTAACAGGGGCATCGCTCCTTCACTTACTGGTGGCTTTTCCCATGAGAGCTATCCTAGGTGGTGATTCGTAAAAGGCGAGTGATTCCCTACCACTAACCTATTTCACATACAATCTGAGATTTCTGCCCATCTCAACTCAGCACCCTCAGAACCCCACTCCTTTCATACACCCTCCAGCTCCTCTTGTTACATGTTGAATAAATCCTATAGCTCCGTCAGTTCTAAAACATATTATTACCTCCTAGCATAAATTTATAACATTTGTATAATAATAATTTTGATGACTTTTTAACCCATTTCTTATTTCTCTTTCTGAACAACACTCCTGATTACCCAATTAACCTCCACTCACTGAAGACTGGATCCTCTGTTGGTAAGAAAACAATAGCAACATTTTTTTTTTTTTTTTTACTTTCACCATGGGGTTGCAAAGAGTCAGACACAACTGGGTGACTTTTACTTTACATGTTTTACCCTACAAATATTGTTCTTATATGGGCTTCCCAGGTGGTTCAGCAGTGTGAAGAATCTGCCTGCAATGCAGGAGATACAGGAGATGCAGATTCAATCCCTGGCTGGGGAAGAGCCCCTGGAGGAGGGAATGGCAATGCATTCCAGTATTCTTGCCTGGGTAAGCCCATGGACAGAGGGGCCTGGTGGGCTGTAGTCCATGGGGTGGCAGAGTCAGACACAACTGAGTGACGAAGCAAACACATTGTCCTAATAACTGTGAAGAAAATTTTATCTCAACTTTACAGAATAAGAACCTGAGACTCAGAGAAATTAACTGACTTGAAAAGGATAAATAGCTAATAAGTAGTAGAGGAATAATTTGACTGCCAAACCATTACCAATTACTTTATTAGTAATAATAAAGATATTTATTGAGCATCTATGATGTTTATACAATGTGAAAGTCACTCTAAATTTAACATTTAGAGCCACCATAGAGGAAATAAGGATAAATAATATCATAAATAATTTTATTCCAATGTTTACAGCTGGAAACATGAACCTCAAATAGGCAAAATCCTTAACAAGTTCACTCCATCTACCAGCTTTATCCCAAGATGCTCTGTTTTATGGACGTGTCATATGAATCCCTTAGACACTTAGGTGTGTTCAAAAGCATCAAAGAACGTGTATCTGTATGGAATTGTTTGGGCTTCCCTGGTGGCTCACATGGTAAAAAACCTGCCTAGGATGCAGGGAACCCGGGTTCAATCCCTGGGTCAAGAAGATTGCCTGGGAAGGGAATGGCTAATCCCTCCAGTATTCTTCCCTGGTGAGTTCCATGGACAGAGGAGCCTGCTAGGCTACAGCCCATGAGGTCACAGAGAGTTGGACACAATTGGAGCAGCTAACACACACAAACACACACACACACACACACACACACACACACACGGAACTATTCAGTTATAAAGCCTTCCTTTTATGGACGTATAGCACCAATTTCATTGAAAGCATTTTGGCTTAGAAAAAAGTTCACAGAATAACTAGCTGGCAAATTTAAACAGCTTTTTCTCCACCAGAAAAAGTTGATTTATGTCACCTCCTATTTAGTATGAAATATAAAGTACACAAAACAGTATGTGCTTAGAAATTAATATATAGAATATTCTATGCTAGTTTTATGCTACTCAGAAAAAGATCTTCATCTCCTTTATAGGGTGTACTAAATGCATTATTTTCTCCCTCACAGATAAAATGGAAGTTTACTATGATTTTAATTAGGCTTGAATGGTTTAAATTGGTAAGGCCAAATCACTTTATCACAGCTAGGGCTAAAAACGTCATTGAGTTATGTGTAGTTAGTGTGTGTGCTAGTCACTCAGTCATGGCTGACTCTTTGCGACCCCGTGAACTGTAGCCAGCCAGGCTCCTCTGTCCGTGGTATTTTCTAAGCAAGATTCCTGGAGCTGGCTGCCATTCCCTTCTCCAGGGGAACTGCCCAACCCAGGGACTGAAGCCAGGTCTCCAGCATTACAGGCAGATTTTTCAAGCTCTGAGCCACCAGGGCCAGGGTTGTTAGCAGTACAATCTAATGGATTAAGCTTTTTTCCTGAGGTTTCCCAGAGGCAGGGGTGAACCACAGTGGTCCCTGCCTTCCAGGGTTAATAGACAGTGTAAGAGCAGTGTGTGTGTATGACCTACCTGTGCCTCTGGTTAAAATAAGTGTGATCCCCAACCAACGTTATGGACTTCCCTGGTGGCTCAGAGGTTAAAGCGTCTGCCTCCAATGCGGGAGACCTGGGTTCGATCCCTGGGTCGGGAAGATCCCCTGGAGAAGGAAATGGCAATCTACTCCAGTATTGTTGCCTGGAGAATCCCATGGACGGAGAAGCCTAGTAGGGTACAGTCCACGGGGTCGCAAAGAGTCGGACACGACTGAGCGACTTCACCTTCACCTTCACCTTCCCAACGTTATATTAACTTGCAAGTGGGAAAGCAAAACCCTAAACAATCACCAAAACTGAAATAAAATCTGAACACATTATCTAAAAAATGGAAGATATGCCAGCATGCTGTTTCAGATAATAAATGACAACTAGAAAATCTTGAGGAGGTCAGTTCAATGTGTGGTGCCAAAACCCTTGATTAGAAAAACTTTCAAGCGATAAACTGGGCCCCTGGGGAGGGAGGTATACTGTAAATGCACTCCTCATTTAGAAATACATGAACTAGAGATTATATTTCCTGTAACACAGGTTCAACTTCAGATGTGTTAATTTTATGAAATTTTTCCTAAAATGGACTTGATAACTCTTACCTGTATAATCATGCTTTACTTAGTCTATAAATATTCGCTTGGAGATAACAAGTGGTAACTGCCACATATTGGATTTAGTCCTTTCAATCCTGTGCATAAAAGACCAGGAATATTAGAACTAAAAATGCGATAGATAAAGCAGCATAATCACTGAAGTTTTTCAACGAGAGTGAACAACACTTGCAAAACTTCCCTATCTGAATCATTGTAACTCAAAAGTTTTAATAAAACAAACTAAAACAACAAGAGTTCTAAACAGAATATATGACATCTTGGAATTGATTACACAATTATAGAATCTGGGGAAATGAAACCATCTATTCACTGAACTGTTAATGTTTTGGGTTTTATTTTTTAATAATATGACATTTTCTACGTTTTAGCAGGGAAATCAATCAGAAGAGAAAGGAGTTGAACCGAATGAATTTTCCCTTGCCAGGGAAGAATGAAGTTGAATATGACCATTGGTAGAAAGTAGTAATCTCTATTAAATATGACTTTGTTCACGTTTCTGGCTTTACACTGCAAATACAAGACTTTTCCAAATCTTAGAGTTTTTTCTACCAAAAAAAATAAATACGTTTTCTACGTTTTAGCAGGGAAATCAATCAGAAGAGAAAGGAGTTGAACCGAATGAATTTTCCCTTGCCAGGGAAGAATGAAGTTGAATATGACCATTGGTAGAAAGTAGTAATCTCTATTAAATATGACTTTGTTCACGTTTCTGGCTTTACACTGCAAATACAAGACTTTTCCAAATCTTAGAGTTTTTTCTACCAAAAAAAATAAAGTAGTAGTTAAAACAAGGATAATGTTTTTTCTACATTATTAATACCAATGTCTTTAGTTGCTAATTATATCAATCCTGAAAAAATAAAATAAAATGAATTATACTGCAATGGAAAATTAGTCTAAGCCATATAGTTGATTTTATAAAAAAAAAATATATATATATATATATGAATGTGGCTAATTTTCCCAACAAGACAGGAAGGTCATGTGTAAGAAAACCCTGAGAAAAAAGCAGGGAATGCAACCACGGGCTCAGGCGGAATTTGTATAGCTCCAACAAGCAACAGACAAGCTATTCTGACTTGATTGTTTCAGGATATAAGCCTATTATGCTCAGTAAATGAAGACACTGACATTTTGCTGTATTGGCTGAAAAGATTAACGGTTCACAAAGAATAGGACCAACTGTGCCAAATTAAAATATTAAACTCTGAAGGCTTTACATTCGATATGCCCTCCACTGTAAATGCACACACTGTATACTTTAAATGTTCTTGGTGGCTCCCTGAATGATGCAGTGGCGTGTCAGCTTTGAAGATGCGTTTAAATCTTTGCTATTCTGTAATAAAATATGGCAGGGTGTGTTTCTGCACCATTTCTAAGTATGCCTAGTGAAGGTCTTCCCTGGTGGCTCTGACAGTAAAAGAATCCTCCTACAAGGCGGGAGACCTGAGTTCAGTCCCTGTATCTTTGCTATTCTGTAATAAAATATGGCAGGGTGTGTTTCTGCACCATTTCTAAGTATGCCTAGTGAAGGTCTTCCCTGGTGGCTCTGACAGTAAAAGAATCCTCCTACAAGGCGGGAGACCTGAGTTCAGTCCCTGGGTTGGGAAGATCTCCTGGAGGAGGGCATGGCAACCCACTCTAGTATTCTTGCTGGAGAATCCCATGGACAGAGGCGCCTGGTGGGCCACAGACCATGGGGTCGCAAAGTCGGATACAACTGAACGACTAAGCACACAACACAGTGATGGGCAAATAGTGAAGCAGGATATATTTAGAAGTGCACACAAACACACACACACACACATTATACATACAGACACACTTACTAGGTCACTCCTGCCCTGGCACACCTTAACAGACTCAGGAAGCAAAAATAGTTATATAATATATATTTAAATTTTCATACACAGTTAATACATTTTTAATCCATCTTAAAAGTATTGATGACTTTTGTTTTTACTCCTTTCAATTCAAAGTTCCCTTTAGTTATTCATTTCTTTTTAAAGAATTTGTCTCCTTTCATATGAAATAGATTCCATGGAATCATAAGTTATTTTATCTGCTTCCACTTCATTCTCCTTGTATGTCAGCTACTGACATTCACACCAAATCTACAGATTTGAAGTGAGGATTAAATCATGTAGTATTTTAAAGCATTTATTGAATACTATAATGTCTAGCATAGAAGAGGAGTCCAAACATGTTATATAATAATGCTAATGATAATAATCAGTATCTCACACGTATATTGCATGATCATCTGGTATTTATTTTAAAAAACCTTAGAGAATTGAAAAACTTGTCTAGACTCTGGAAAATATACACTGTTTTGCCCACCTCACTTCAGGTGCTCCCAATAAATCATTCGAACTAACCTCACTGCCTCCTCTCCTGTAAGACAAAATTCAGCACTGTGTTATATTTTCTCCACTAGAAATACATAATATCCCAAAAGGCTTTTCCTGCCTGCCTTGATGAATAACACAAAGCATGAAAAAAACAGGTTTCCTACTCATGTGCAATCAAACCACACCTCCCATTATAGCTATAGGCAGACTCTCTGAGCAGTTCCATGTGTGTTAGAGAATTCTGCATCATTTTTAAATGCAAAACTGCATCCAGCCCCATGCTTTTATGCACATATATATCAAAAGCCACATTTGCATATTATTCAATATGATGGCTTGTCTTAGTAAAACTTCGTGGTTGATATTTTCAGAGTCCTGAAAACTAGCTTAAAATGGGCTACTTGCACTGGTTAGTGAAGTTGCTCGGTTGTGTCCAACTCAGCAACCCCATGGAGTATAGCCTACCAGGCTCCTCCGTCCATTAGATTTTCCAGCCAAGAGTATCGGAGTGGGATGCTATTTTTTTCTCCAGGGGATCTTCCCAACCCAGAGATCAAACCCAGGTCTCCTGCATTACAGGCAGACGTTTTACTGCCTGAGCCACCAGGGAAGTCCTAATTTACAGAGGTTAGGAATACTGGAGTGGATTGCCATTTCCTTCTCCAGGGGATCTTCCTGACCCAGGGATCAAACCCAGCTCTCCCGCATTGGAGGCAGACGCTTTAACCTCTGAGCCACCAGGGAAACCCCGGTTAGGAAGACACTTAAACTCATTTGGTAAATCTGTAGACCCCAAACTTCTTGCAACTGCCAATTATAATGAAATAAAAATGAAACAGGATGAAGACAATCCTGGACATCATTTAGTAGGAATTTGCTATCACCTTCCCAGATTGGCATCAGATCCTATCATGCATCAGATAACTTCCTAAACTTCCCCACAAAAGGACATGTGCACCACAATGTTCACAGCAGCACTATTTATAACAGCCAGGACATGGAAGCAACCTAGATGTCCACTGACAGATGAATGGATAAAGATGCGGTACACACACACAAGGAATTATTACTCAACCATGAAAAAGAATGAAACTAGGCCATTTTTAGAAATGTGGATGGACCTAGAGAATGTCATGCAAAGTGAAATCAGAAAGAGAAAATCAAATATGGTATATTAACACATATATGTGGAATCCAGGAAAAAAGGTACAGATGAGCCTATGTGCAAAGCATAAATAGAGACACAGATACAGAGAATGGACATGTGTACAGAGGAGGGGAAGGGGAGGGAGGGATGAATTGGGAGGGTAACACTGACATATATACACTGCTGCTGCTGCTGCTGCTGCTGCTAAGTCACTTCAGTCGTGTCCGACTCTGTGCGACCCCATAGACGGCAGCCCACCAGGCTCCCCCGTCCCTGGGACTCTCCAGGCAAGAACACTGGAGTGGGTTGCCATTTCCTTCTCCAATGCAGGAAAGTGAAAAGTGAAAGGGAAGTTGCTCAGTTGTGTCGGACTCTTAGCGACCCCACGGATTGTAGCCCACCAGGCTCCTCCATCCATGGGATTTTCCACATATATACACTACCATGTGTAAAATAGCTAGCTGTTGTATAACAGAGGGAGCTTAGCATGGTGTGCTGTGATGACCTCAAGGGTTTGATTTTATTTGAAAATGCAAACTACTTAAAAATGTGACTCAAGTCATTAAAGAATTAATGTGTGTGTGTGCGTGCATACATATACTGAGAATACCAAGCAGAAGCAGATTTTTAAGCCACCAAATCAAAGCTTTAATACCTATCCTAATATCCCAAAGGCTGAATACCAGGATTTAACTTTTTATATTTTTATATCATCTTTCTTCCTGCCCCGCTACATAAAGAGAATCAAACAGTGCTGATTATAGAATCCTTATGTTGCATTTTCTCAAGGATGTTGATAAGAGTCTTGGGGAAAAAAGTAATTACTGAGAAGGCATGGCTTGAACCATCACTAGCTTGCCTTTTTTTTTTTATTGGAGTATAATTGTTTCACAAAGTTCTTAGCGTGTGGAATATGTAGAAAAGCTAAAGTCTGTTTTCCACCCAATTCACAGTACTTTAAATTCTCAATAATCATTAATATTAGCTGATGAATTTCAAAGGGCTAGATTTAAGTGACAAAAAATAAAAAGCCAGAATATGGATGGCAAATGCTTCTTCAAAAGACTTTGAAATGTCCTTCCTGACTCTAGACATTTATAAAGTAATCTGTTTCATGTCAATTAATTATTACAAAACCCTTAAAATTATTACATATGACTGAAAACTGAAGAAATTCTCTATGCTGGTGACCTTCTAAATATACATCTCTCAAGACATAATTATTTCAGCATTTTCCAAATAACCATTTCAGCTTGAAATCTAATATTTATCTCCCTTACCTATATCAAGTAGGTTACTAACATTTTAACATTTTAAAGAGATTGGGTTGTTTGCATTTAATGATTTTGTAAGATATGTTTTAATACTTTTTTTGAAAAATGCTGTAGAACAGAATTGAATCATTTTGATAGGATTTTCTGTGAGAGAAGTTATTTCCCTTTCTAAGATGTAAGATGGTGCTAAGTCTTTTATGATATTTATATTTTTTAAATTTCTGACCAAGACAGCCATAATAAACTGCATAAAGACATATAAAAGATATAGGTGCCTAGATATATAGATATGACTATTAATATGCATTATTTATAAGTTTACTTTCTGAATCAGATTTTTAAAACGTACTTAGAAATATTAGCTTTAAATATTCATAGTTTTACACATATTATGATACTTTTCTTGGACAAATGTGAATTTCTCTTTACAAAGCTACTGACATCATTAGAAATCTTGCCAAAAGAATCACCTCTTATCAAATTTGGCTTGCTGCTTCATAATTTCATGTCATCTAAGCAAGAACTGTTTACAGAAGATGCTCCATAGATATCTCACAAATACTGTCTCCAGCAAGGCCAACACCCATGGCAGATAGAGCCTGAGCTCTGTACAAAAGATCAGGCCCAGCTAGGCCACTCATGAAATCCAATGTTGTGATGCTGTATGAAAGTGCAAGTCACTCAGTCGTGTCTAGCTCTTTATGACCCCAAGGACTTAGCCTGCCAGGCTCCTCTGTCCATGGGATTCTCCAGGCCAGAATACTGGAGTGGGTAGCCCTTCCCTTCTCCAGGGAATCTTCCCAACCCAGGGACTGAACCCAGGTCTCAAACCCAGGTCTCCCACATTGCAGGATTCTTTGCTAGCTGAGCCACCAGGGTGATGCTGTATATCCCAACTATAAGCTGACTTGACTTTAGACAAACCAAATATAATGAAAGGTGCATTATGTAACCACCTGTAAGAGTATATCTGCATATAAACAACTGAAGGGAAATATTTAAGTCAGAACAAAATAGTGATTATGAATTTGTGATTTAAGAATTAAACATTGAGTGGGAAATTGATAAATTCTATTGCTAAATAACAAACCTCTCATTTCTGTGTTAGATATCAATTTCACCTTTGCTTCCCCCCCAGACAATCAGAAAGTTATGCATTATTACATCAGCTTAGTTATTCAAGATATTGTTGTCGTTTAGTCGTGCAGACGTATCTGAATCTTTCAGGATCCCATGGACCACAGCCTGCCGGGTTCCTCTGTCCATGGGATTTCCCAGGCTAGAATACTGGAGTGGGTTTCCATTTCATCCTCCAGGTTATTTTTGTGACCCAGGAATTGACTCCGTGGCTTCTGCACTATAGGCAGATTCTTTACCACTGAGTCACCATGGAAGTCCATTCAAGACATTAGCAAGCAACAATCGGGAGAGTAACATTAGTTATATATTTTGATTCATGAATTCATTTAGCTTTGAGCACAAAATATGAATATATCTCATTCTACATGTAATAAGCTTGCCATCTAAATGTTGTATCAACAAAAAGAAGTTAGAAAAAAAAGTTTTGACAATCTTCAAATATGTTATCAAAATTATGAGTGACTTTTAGTAAGCTGGTCATGTTTGAATGTTTTACCATTTAGAAAATTTTTCAGAGGATACCATAAATACTTTTAAATGTATCTCAAAAACCAGATCGAATAAAATTTGAAAATACTCCTTTGAAAACTACTCTTTGGGAAAGCCATAGCAATTCTCTCCCTCAAGTAGAAGAGATCAATTATACTGACATTCAGATCCATGGAGGAGTCAACCCTGAGGTCTCACAATGACCAGTTCTCTTAGAGGAGGTCAGAGTGTCTTGGGGTTGATAAAATTTCATCTTACAGTAAAACAAAAAACAAATCCTCTCTACGAAAGAGTATCTATCTCCAATTAAACCCTGGTTCATGCAAATTAAAATCCAGGAGGATTTTTTATCCAGCAAAGCAATTATTCAAGACTGAAAAAACAAACAAATGTGCTTTCAAATGTACAAAATTGATTTTTTTTTATCACCACAAACACAGTCGTACTGAAGGAGCCCCTAAAATCCTACCTTCAGAGAGAAGGAAATCAATCTGAAAAAAGGGCTGCAATGCAAGAAGGAAAGGTAAACAAACAAACAAAAAGCCTGTTGAACCTACAGGAAAATCCAAAATATTTTCCCTGTATATCATATTTTATGGAATTAAGAAAAAGCAAAACTGAAATACACAATCACAAGAGCCCACTAGCAGGTATTGTCTCCAAGTGCTTAATGCAAAATAGGCAGCAGCAGTAAAATGCTTCCAAGTAAAAACAATGGTCATTATAAGATGCATGCAGTGTGAGAAAAAATGCCTGTTTTTTAAAAATAATATAACTGTCCCTCAAGCCATGTGAAGATTTATCAGACATATTTTTGCGGTTTCACATTCTCAAGAATAATGTAGGAAGAAGAGATTTTCCTCTTGGTTCAGTTACTCAAGTTATTCAAGGCTTATGTCCCATCCTCCTAGCAACCCTCACTCTCCCTGCAGACTCTAGGGTGGATGTTTTCTTGTGATGCCCTTTTCCATCTTTATGAATTACTTTTCTCAGCAAAGAAGATCAGAGGTCCTACAAACACGATGTCTCATTCCCACTAGTGCAGCCCCTGCAGTGAAGTATCAGCTTTATCTTCCAGATCAGCAGGATAAATATGAACAGAACAAGCTGTGTATTGTCTGAGCAATATCACTAGATAGCTCAACACTGGCAAAAAATTTCTGTTCAAAATAGCTTTGGTGGATTTCTTTGTCTTATCACCAGTTACTTAATATTATATGTCAAAATTGAAAATCACCACAAAAACCAAGTTAACAAGGACACCTTATGTATTTTTATATACATATATCAAGATGTATAAATAATTAGAAATCATAAAACAACCCCTTTGTTTCATCTGCAGCATAATGTTAAAAATATAGATTTGTGTCCTCCTCGTTGTTTTAATTATGGCCTCACATTGCCATTATTTGGGCAAAACATTATTGAAGACGTGAATAAGCATCTAACCATCTCAGAGTTACTTGGACACTGTTTACATTTTTAGTTAGTAGGAACACTCAGGAATAAAGTGGCATCAACAGGGTTTTACTTATTTCCCAAATATTAAGAAATTCGGGGTCATGAGCAAATGTTATTTTAATTCTTCCAGTAATCAGAATTAGTAACTTAGAAGTTTTGACTCAGTTTCCAACTGACAATAAATATCCATCAAGTAAATGTAGATCCTAACAAGGGGCCGGTTTTCGAAGTAGCTAAGCTTATCAGCAACTTAGAAAGGAGGCTGAGAAAGATGCCTGTGGACAGAGTTGCTGCTGTGTTGTGAGTCCCAGCACGGAACGGGAACTGTCCAATGGACAGTTTGGGAAGTGCGCTCTCCTCCTGAGCCCTGGAGAGAGATAACACTCCTGGACAACCCTGAAGTTGTCTGTGTCCATAGAGTTTAGAAGGGGGAGCAGACTCTTGTCCTGATTCCCAAGTAAGCAAGGGAAATGTGATGCTAAAATTCTTTGGTAGTGAACTGAGCCTTCACTGGAGAACTGGTCAAGGTAAATGATAGGTGAGTCATTTCGGTCAAGGTAAACAACAGAACCAGATCTTCTGTCACGTGGGAGGAGGGGAGGCAGCCTGGAGTCTGTGTGACTTGTGCTCAAGAGCATTGTCTGGGTTATAATAAAATTCAAGCAAAGAGTTTTCCATGAAGGAAAGCCCTGAGAAACCGGGGTCTTACAGGGAGTCATATGCAGCAGGAGGGTATCCACAACCTATGACAGAAGAGAGTCCAAGTGAAGGATCCCCAAAGACACCTTTTTTTCCCAAAATGACAAGCAGTTTAGTGAAAAATGACATAGAAGTACATCCTATCACAGGGGTTTATAAAGAGGCCAAAACTATGAGAATTTTATAAAATAATGAATTAATAGCTGGTTTACAAAATGGGATATTAGAGCAGCTAAGGTCAGTAGGCCATCCTTCTGACCAGTTTGTTGGATCATGAAATAAATGATTTTTTTTTTTAAGGGAAGCAAATATAGTCACCAGGCATCTGAAAGGATGTTATCAACACCACTGTCATCTCTTAGAGCACCCACTTTCTGTGAACTCTCTTTACTTTCTTGTCCTCAGAAGGGAGAGGGATAGATAATTTTTTTTCCTTTGAAACAATAGGAAAGAATTAGGAAAATAAATGCTCCAGTTACTCAGGAAGACAGATCACAGACTGGGAAAGTTCCCCAGTCCCTCTAAGGAAAGGTGAGACTAGACTAGTAACTCTTGAAAGTCACCTGTACCCATCTGCCAGGCTTAGAGAACATTGATTCATCTTAGAGAAGTGCTGACTTTAAGTACTTTGCTGTATGAAACTCTAGCCCTTCAGCACGCCCCCTTCCCACTCCCACTTGGTGGGTTTTGGGAGAAAAGTGAGCATCAGAGAGAGAAATAGGTCGCCACTTCTATCCCCAAGTAGCAGGTGACCTGCCTGAAGCCGGTGCCATTGTCACAGTGAAGACCTAAATTCATATCTTTGTGTATTATAAAGTACTGGGCATGTTAATTGCTGACTTCATACTGTGTATAATCTAAAATCACCACGGACTCCCCCAGAGTGACCAGAAGAGTTACAGGAACCACCCAAACCTTCATGTAATGGCAAAAGAACACTTTTCCTCATTTAACAGCATTAAACGGATATCAGGGGCAAATAATTTGCAGGTATATTAAGAAAAAAAATCTCACCAGTCACGTTCATTCAGTATCTGTGTGCCATTGGCATCAATGATCATTTTTTTTTCTGCTCAAAGAAGGACAAACTATATTTCAACCATTAGATCAATTTAGCCTATAAAGACAGTGAAGTGGGAAAGAAAACATTATCGGAGTCCTCTTTGTTCCGTGCTGTCCTTCTTAGTATCACCATCTGGCAGTTATCCTGTGACAATTACTGTAGAAACAAGTGGCTCTTATCCCAGTCGTCATTGAGACACACAATAGACATTTAGAAGACAGAGAAGCTCCAATCACACGCAACACAGATGTCAGAAATGTAAACTGGATGGATAGAGTTTTCTTTCTCTTCTCTCAAAGTTGTACAAGGCAAACAACAGATTTCAATCACCCTTTCCATCGGAGGGCAGTGATTCATCTAAAGCAGAGACTCTGTTTCTTCGCAGTAATGACATTCAGAGCCAGCCACTTTGTTTCACGGGGCTGTGTATATCAGCAGCTTCAGCAGTATCCCTGGCCTTCATCCACTAGACTCTGGCACCTCTCCCCACTTATGACAACTAATAATATTGCAGACATCATCAAATATCCCCCAGGCAATAAAATTTCTCTCCACCCACCCCCACTACCATGACAACTACAGGTTTACAATCAGCTGGCATACAAAAATGTTGATTTGCGATGGAATGTTAACATACTTTATTTTTTTAACATACTTTATTTTTATTGAGCAGTTTTTAAAAATTCACAGTCTAATGACACAGTGCAATATAAATTGTTAAATCTCATTTGGAAAGAGTTGATACATTAGAGGAGTGTTGAAAATTATAAGATTTTGTTTCCCTACAACCTACCATGCATATGTGTGTGTGCTTAATCGCTCAGTCGTGTCTGACACTTCGCAACATTTTGGAGTGTAGTCTACCAGGGAGGTGTCCTTGAGATCCTTGTCCTTGGGATTTTCCAGGCAAAAATACTGGGGTGGGTTGCCATGCTGGTCTCCAGGGGATCTTCCCTCCACGGGGATGGAACCCATTTCCTATGTCTCCTGCCTGGCAGGCAGATTCTTTACCCACTGAGCCACTGGGGGTAGCTCCCCAGGACTTTCAAAGACAGACTTTTTGCGGTACTATTAAAATGTCCTACAAAGTTTAGAAAACATAGAATCACTTTCATAAACAGCCATTTGATTGAAAATTAAAAAGACTGTATCTCAACTCTAAGACTCTAATGTCACCTGAAGAGCAGCTAAAGTTGCTAATCCCAGCCTGAGTTGAGCAGGGTGAAAGCATCTATTATCATCCCTAGATTACCTGAATGTCACTATCAAGGACACTCTTCTTCTTGATATAATGTATCTTGTTTCTTTTATATGCAGCCATAAGAAAACAATCTCTCCTGATAATCTAATATTTTATTGCTTTATAAAACTGCTTGTTTATTAAATATTGAGGATCTCAGTCTTAGTATGAAGACCAAGTGTCTTGAATATATTTTAAGTCAAACTAGGCAAGCATGGTCTAAATTTTCATGACTTGTTGACATTATTCAGACCATATTACAAATTTTCTGATGTACTAACCACAATTAAGCAGTTTTTAACTTCTAAAAAATAGCTTAGCCTGTAGATTTTATTAACTCTCTTGTAATAGAAATGGAATTGTCAGGGTCTCACCAAACGAGATTTCTGTTCTTGAGAACATTTTTGTTTTGGATATCCTAGGAATGATTACTCTAGAAATTAGAATGAAAATAGTTAAGAAAGAGAATCAAAAGAATACAGATCAAACTTGTATGCTATTATGATGCCAATCCACTTTTGATCAAGAGAGACAGTCACTATTACATTCTGATAGGTTATTTTATATTATATATTGATATTTATATTTATATTATACAGTTTATATTATATATTGATATTTATATTTATATTATACAGTTTATATTATATATTGATATTTATTTATATTTATGTTATACAGTTACATATTGACAGATTGTTTTATAAAGAACTAATAAGAAATATTTTAAAGGATCCTGTTTTAATGGACAAATTATTTTAAATAGGGAACAACATAGAATAGAATTTCTTTTCTTTTTAAAACCATATTTTCTTCTCTATTTCCTCAATTGACATCAAGTGGAATCATATGTCAGGCCAGCAAGTGTTCCTGGCAAGTTAGTGTACATACTGTCTACTTCTCCATCCTTAATTCCTAATGTGAGTGTGAATGAGTCTGAAATTGTGTGCAGGTGTGTGTGTACAATATAGGTTTCTTCTGAATAAATAGGAACACAATGGTGTAAAAACAAAGGCAAGATATGAATAATGGCCTTTAAGAAATTGATCTAGGATATTCCATGAGCAGTGATGTATCAAGAAGAGATCACATATAAAACTTTACATAAAATTATAGAATTCTCCAACTCTAGCTCTCTTCTCAAGGCTAGAAAACTGAGACCCTCTGGGTAAAAATGACATTAATAAGGTCCTGCTGAAAAGCAGTGCTTTCGCCAGGACTACAGAGAATCCACAATCATTTGCCTCCTCAGGAGACATTTCTTTCATCACACAGTTTGCTGCATAAAGCACATTGAATGGAGAAGGGAAAAAAATGTATGTTACTTCAACAAAAACTTGAAAAATAAGCACTATAATAAGTGCTAAAGTGCAGGAGTGAATTTGGGGACATTATAACATTCAAAGATTTATTTCTATTTCATAAACATCCCTCAGTGTGCTTACGATGCCCTATATTTTGAACTCCTGGTAGCTACTCCAGTTGCTATGAACTTCGCCTACATAACCAACATTGCAAGCAAAGAAATGACTATATAGATAGATAGATAGATAGATATACACACACAGAGACTAAAAGTTAACTATTTTTAGATGCTATGGGTGTGATACTTCAATGCATGATGGAGCACTGTGCAAATGAAAGGACAAGTCACTTAAGCAATAATATAGCTAATGCGGTGGCCAAGAGTGAAATAAAAGAGGAAATAATTGTGTGAAACACTGTCGTGACAATGCAACAAAGGAACAATAGAATAAGCTAAACTTGCTCATTGTGCTCCTATGAATAGTGTCACCAGACAAAGACATTGTTACAGACAGAAGTTCAGGCTTCAGTGAGACAATTGCCACTCACCTCAGTGACAGGCCCCATGCTTATTTGTTACATTTCCAATGAAATCTTTATAAACAAACACAAATTCTAATTAACCAAGAGTCATTTTACAAAGGGAAACCAATAACACTTCTAACCTGCATTTTTTTCCCTTCAACACACACACAAACCATCACATAGAATCCATTTTTGTTTGGAAAGTGAAAATGTTAGTTGCTCAGTCGTGTCTGACTCCTTGCGACCTCATGGACTGTAGCCTGCCAGGCTCCTCTGTTCCTGGAATTCTCCAGGCAAAAATACTGGAGTGGGGATTGCCATTCCTTTCTCCAGGGGATCTTCCCAAACAATGGATCAAAGTTGAGCCTCCCACATTACAGGCAGATTCCTTACCATTTGAGCCACCAGGAAAAAATATTAATGCAATAGATTTGTAGTAATACTGTGACTGACATAATCTAATGAGAAAATGAGCCATGGCCTTTTTCTTTAGTCAAAATAATGTGTGTTATTATTTGGGGCTTACTGGTAGTACCTTCAGAAACATTTAGTCTTGAGGACATGCTAGATCAGGAACCAGAGGGTTTTAGAGACTGGAAGTGTAACTGGAGATCAATCATCCAGCATTTCACCATAACATCACTGGTTAACTATGCCTGTTCGCATTCAACAAAATGTGCATTGAATTACAATGCATATTTAACCACCCAAGGACCCTGTGGCCTGAACTGAGTTGGTAAATGTAAATAAGAACAGCCATGAGTCCAGTGTGTCTGCAGTGGAATCAACAAGGGAAAGGGAGTTAGAAGAGGAAATCAAAGAGAACAGGAGGTGGAAAGGGAAATTTTGTATCAGCAGATCATTCAAAGTCACAGGCCATTGTGAAGATCTGGGTCATATTCTGCACCCCAAAAGAGGCCACTGGAAGATGTGAAGGACAGGAATAGCATCATATGATGTTTCCACAAAGGAATCTCTACAGGCTTAGGTGTAAAATACATAGAAAATGGCTTGCAACTGTGAATCAGATGAGCCGAGGGTTTACAATAGGCCATATGAGAGATGCTCGTGACTTGAGCTATTGGAAGATCTGGGAAGACCTAGCAGGAGACTGGACACATTTTGAAGACAGATAAGAAGTTTATATACTGGGAGTCAGATAGCTTGAGAGTTTGGTTGAAACTCATACTCCAGTAAGCTCCTGATGCTGGCAAAGATTGAAGGCAAAAGGAGAAGGGGTCAGCAGAGGATGAGATGGTTAGATAGCATCACCAACTCAATAGACATAAATCTGAGCAAACTCCATGAGATAGTGCAGGACAGAGGAGCCTGACATGCTGCACTCCACGGGGTCGCAAAGAATCAGACACTACTTAGTGACTAAACAACAACGATTCTCTAGCAAGTTTCAGAGCTGAAATTAAACATACTTCTCTCTGCCCTCAAGAACATGTTCTTCCCATGATTCAGTGATTTCAACCCAGAATGATCATCATCATGCATAGCAGTATTGACAAAATGCACATTCCTAATTTCAAACAGAGTCTTGTTCCAGTGCTACAGAAATGGACCATCTGGGAAAGGGGATTGGAAAATTATTATGTCAGAGTTTCAACAAGGTTTGTAAACCACCTCATATACTGTGCAGTGATCAGTATGATGGATATGGATATAGGCTACAGCCCTAGTACCATGAAAAATGACTGTATTTTGACATGTGAAGACAAAACCTGAGTCAGAGTATTCCACAAAAGAAAAACATAATCAGAGCTTGAAGCACAAACTGTAATTACTGAACGAAGAATAGATTCAAAGTAGATTTCAATCAGAAATCTCAGGAGGAAAAATCTTTAAATTCTTCTGAGTCCAGGAGAGAGAATAGAAGAATGGAGATAGAAGTATCAAACTTGATTTGATACTGGTCTATTTTTTAAAAGACCAGTATCAAATCAAGTTTAAGTCAGCTGATCTCTACTCTATCTGTAAAACAGAAGATGAGTTTAGCTGTTGAAGTAGCAGATGATGATGTATATTGGGGCAAGAGGCTTGGGGAAACAAAATTTTTTGGATCATGGCAGAAGATAATGAGGAAATGACCTGGAATGAAGGGCACCCAGGGTGAAATTTCAGAGAACACACTGTAGTGTAGAATATGCTGAAAAAATTACAAATGTATCTGCTTGACTGTGGGATTTTGCCTGATTTTGACTGTGTGATTTTTCTTTACAGCCTGCCATGTGAAGGAAGACACAATATTGAGGGCTGACCCAAATGTGAAGATTTCTGGGCTTTGCAGGTGAAGCTCACAAATTTTACAGGTAAGAACACATGTTTGGTTTAGGGGCTGTGTGAGCTTACATGATTCATTTAACTTTGTGAACCCCAACTTCATTTGCACAATTGAGATAAATCTTAACTCACTATGCTGTGGGGATTAAGTTAGATAAGCTAAATTGATCACTGTATGATAAATGGTAAAGAGTCTAGAACTGATAATCATGATTACTACTCTCATTGCTATGAAAGCATATTCTTAAGTGGAATACATACAGAGAAGGCCAAGAATTAGGATAGGTTTTTGGAATGTCTGTGGGCAGAAACCTTGAAACATCAAGAAGAATGGGAGGAGGCCTCATGAACAAATGGAAAACTGACAAGAAGAAAGTGAAACTATTTTTATGCATTTCCAATTTGCTGGGACCATTGTGCAGCCATAATCCTGCCATCCCAATAATGCAATGTGTTTGCTCTAACTTCTGGCTTTGATTCTTCCATAGTTTCCCTTGATTTACTTTTTATATGATCACAGTGATTGATCTAAGGCTTTGGGTTTTAATTCCCAAGGGTGAATGAGAAGGCAGGGAGGGATGTTAATACATTCGCTTTTTTGTTCCTTTTTGCTTGTCACTACAAGACGGCAAGTTTTCCCCTCCACCTCCTGTTCACCCACATGCATTTCCAGTATGGCCCCTAGTCCCATAGTCCTTCGAAAATGCTCCTCTAAAGTCACACACGCACTATGATATATAAAATAGATAACATAACTAATAAGGACCTACTTACTGTATAGCACAGGGAACTACTCAGTAATCTGTAATTATGTATATGGGAAAAGAATCTAAAAAAGAGTGGATATGGAACAGGTTCACACCTGAAACTATTGCAACATTGTAAATGGACTATACTCCAATAAAAATTTTTTTTAAAAGTCACAAGTGACATCTGAGTAGCCACACAGGACCTTTTCTACTTCTCATGTTTCTGGACCTTTCAACTTCTCCTTGAAAGCCTCCCCCAGGAGTCTGGGATACTACTGTTTTCTGGCTTTTCTCTGCCTGCACACTGCCCTGTCACATTTAGACACAGCAAGTTCAACAGACACTAAGGGATCATCTGGCAAATCACATCTAAACTTGGACTCCGTAAATGCTTAAAGAAATATAATTTCTTCCTACCGACACACATGGGTATGTCCATCCCTCTCAAGGTAAAGTGTGTCAAACCTACTTTTGCTCCTCTAATGTGACCTCCGTATTTTAACATTTTTTCCAGAGTATGTGCAGACCTTTCTTTTCATACACATTTTCTTCAGAGAGAGGCTGATCATCACCCAAGGAACCTTGAACCATTTATGCACCAATCATCTTTAAATGACATGTCTAAGTGGTCTGCTCTCAACTCTAGACTGAACAGTTCAAAGGGTTTTCACTGCCTCACAGGTGCCTCAAATTTAATATATTAAAAACAAGCAAACAAAAAGCAATTGAGCTTTTACACTGAATCTGTATTTTCCATTTTTTTTAATTTATGCTTTTGTTTCCTCTTTTTCTATAAATCATGTTATATTAATTATAAATTAGATTATTATTAAACAACCAGAATATATCTTTAAAACACAGATATAAGCATTTGCTGTAAGCCTTCAAATAGCTTCCCACTATACATCTACTCCTTGGAAGAAAAGTTATGACCAACCTAGATAGCATATTCAAAAGCAGAGACATTACTTTGCCAACTAAGGTCCATCTAGTCAAGGCTATGGTTTTTCCAGTAGTCATATATGGATGTGAGAGTTGGGCTGTGAAGAAGACTGAGCACTGAAGAATCGATGCTTTTAAACTGTGGTGTTGGAGAAGACTCTTGAGAGTCCCTTGGACTGCAAGGAGATCTAACCAGTCCATTCTGAAGGAGATCAGCCCTGGGATTTCTTTGCAAGGAATGATGCTAAAGCTGAAACTCCAGTACTTTGGCCACCTCATGCGAAGAGTTGACATTTGGAAAAGACTCTGATGCCGGGAGTGATTGGGGGCAGGAGGAGAAGGGGACGACAGAGGATGAGATGGCTGGATGGCATCACTGACTCAATGGACATGAATCTTAGTGAACTCTGTGAGTTGGTGATGGACAGGGAGGCCTGGCATGCTGCAATTCATGGGGTCACAAAGAGTCAGACATGACTGAGCGACTGAAATGAACTGATATATCAGAGATGGAGAAGGAAATGGTGACCCACACCAGTGTTCTTGCCTGGAAAATCCCACGGATGGAGGAGCCTGGTAGGTTATAGTCCATGGGGTTGCAGAGAGTCGAACACAACTGAGTGACTTCACTCACTCACTCAATCACTCATACATCAGAAAAAATCCAACCCCACAATAGACCCTAAAAGTCCCTCAGTCTGGCCTGGGACATACCTCATGAATCCCTTTCTATATCCACAACATTGTAGGAACGTGAATTCCTTCCAGACACCTGAAGACATACAAGTTCCTCTGTCCACTTTAGGGAACATAGACCCTATTTGGCCAGCTTCCTAGAACCCTCTTCTCTCTTCTTGACTGATTTCCTTCTCATGACCCTAGTCTCATATTAAATGTCACCTCTGCAGAGAATAGACAATTAATATCAATCTACTCCATTATTATCCATCTCTTCATCTTGCTATTTCCTACCTGGTATTTATCACACTTTTAATTATATGTAGTTCAGGTTTATGGTCTGTTTTTCTTCCCTCTACACATAGACACCGTGGCCTTGAAAGAGCCATGTGCCCGACATGCTGTTTCCCATTCACCACCCAGCACATAACTCATACCTGGCACATGATAGGCAAACCAAAATACTCCAAATGAATGAATACATAAAACACCAGCTCACTTTCTAGCCTTGTGAAATAGATGCTTTTATGCACAAAGAAACTTTGATTAGTTAACAGTAGAAAAAGCTCCAAGAATATTATATCTGTAAATCTCCCTAAACAAAATATCACTTTATTTTTATATTTTACCTTACCTTTGACATAGACTTTTCATCTCATGATCCAGAAAGAAAACTGCTTTTTATCAGGGAAGAAAAATGTCCAAAATCTATATAACATTTGACCACATTAAGTTTTATATTGTATTTATTTTGATGAGAAACGTTTTCATTGTAATAGCCAACTCTAAAGGGAAAGTTATATTAAATATTACATATACATTTACAATTTAGGATTGAATTCAGTTTTGAATCTTGAAGTAAATTCAAATATGCTTAGGTTGATATTTCATTGGAACAGTGTATTTGCCAAACCTCTAGTGACCCTAGTCAGCTTTTCCTTCTAAATGCCAGAAAATGCATCAGAGTTTGATTAGAACCTACCTTAACACTGGTGTTTATTTCTTAATAATAGAATTATCTTGTTAATAATGAAAATCATTTTGTAACTGATACAGCACTTTTGGAATGAGCAATAATACTTCCCTAAAAATGCTTATGGACTACAAACTAGCATGGTATAGCTTGCTTCAGATTTCTGTTTTTATTATTGGGAAGGTTTTAATATATCTAAATAGTTTCATTAAATAATTATATTAGTTCATATAAATGTCAAATAACAGACTCAAATTATACTTTATGTCCTCCAAAATTGTTTTCAAAAAAGACATAAAAGTCAACTTTTTGTTAGCTAACTTTTCTTATATAAAAATATTTATCCAAAAATAACATCATAATTCTTGCAACAATGAGACACTGAAGCTGCCAGTCATTGCCCACGGTATAAAATTGCATGTGAAAAAAATTTCATATTGTAATTTCATGGTTCTTCTTGAACATAGAAAATCTGATTGATTGCAATCATTTACACAGCCAGAGAAGAGAAGAATATTAAAAAAAATTCAAATATATCATTTTAAGCCTCTATCTACAAAGCTTTGGGAAGTGAACTAAAATGAGAAATCCCACACTCTGTCCAGATTGCATAAAGCAGCTGTGAATTCAGATTCCACACTTCATCTTTCATTTTGATATGCATTCTTTTGATCCCTGAAAAGAAATGTGTTTATAATTTCCAAAAGAACTGCCTCAGAGGTAAGTGGTATCCAAATATTGTTCTGCAGAGATAAAAAATATACAATGTCAGTGGTATTTGGCTATGGATTGATGATGCATTGCACAAAAATATAGAGACATCATTCCTATAAAATTGGTACAACATGATGGTTTAGGGACTATTTAACCTTTAACACAAATCATTTTTATTTTCCCACTGGAATTTAAGGCATTTTATCCTGTTACATTGCATTTCCTTTTGTTTCCCCATTTTTTCCTGCACTAAATCCATGGAAAATTTTGTCTTCGGCAAGCTGTAAATAAAAGAATAAAGAATGTGACTGCAAGGCAAACAAACTGAAAAAGATGTAGAACCAATTTCCAGAGAAGTTATATTTTAATGTAAGTGGGCTTAAGTCCATGCCAGCAAAAGATTTTTAAAAATTAGAAATAAATTGGTTCTATGTTTTTTCTGAAGAGTTCTGCCAGGTAAACTTAGGTGCAAACAATAACAAATTGACAATATGATAAACAAGCATACTGGCAACAGTACATTTTATCCTCGTATTTCTCCTATTCAGTGTTATAGAATTACTTGAAGGCGCATCATTGACAATAAAGATAAGAAAATAGACAATAGAGAGAAGAAAAAGTGATCTTGAAATTAAAGAAAGGGCAAGTCAGAGATAACTTCATTTCATAAATAATCTGACATCAGTGACAATTTTGAGTCTTCCTTCTGCTCTATTTGATGAAGACATTTGCATTCCTTTAAGGAGTTCTGCAGAGGTATTGCACATGGATGAGATTTAAACATGTCTTTCCTTTGTAACAGAGTAACATTGTAGTTGGTACACAGTGTTAAAGAGAAATAAATAATAAAATGTTTTGAGTTCTGCTGGGATGATAAAAGTGATTTGCATTAAAGGTTAAATAGTCCCTAAACTATAATGTTACAAATTTTATGGGAATGATGTGTCTATATTCTGGAGCAATGCACCAGCAGTTCACTGCCAAGAATCATGACATTGTATATTTCTATCTCTACAGAATTGTACTTGGATAGCAACTGCCTCTAAACGGATCTTTTCAGATATGGGAGCAATGGATGTCTTATCCAATAATGAAATGAGGGATCATGACCCTAAATGGCACAGATCATTCATCATAAAGTTCATTGGTGAAGTGTTCATCATCTGACTCCATTTTGTGTTCCTTCAATTGTTCAAGCAAGCTAGTTTTTTTATTTTTTATTTTTGCATCAAGTGGGGAATAGCTTGATTTAATATAAATTAAGATTTGAAATAATTAACTTTGCCTTTTTCAAAAACATCCTTGAGGTGTGAAGTTTTTCAAAGCTTACTAATTAATTATATTTAGGAGGCAGTTTTATAAAAGGATGCACAGAATTGGCAATTATCTGTTGAAGGCAGGTTATACAAAGTCATTCAAGGAAACTTTAAATATTTTAATTATATGAATGTCAAATGCAAATATGCTCCATACAGTCAGAAAAGTCTAACTGGATATTAAATTATTTCTGCATATGGGAAATGTGTCAGACTCCTCAAAATAACTGTAAGAAATATGACTTGATAACCTCTATTTAAATGTAGTTAACTTGTGTTTCTTTCCAAGTGAAGACATTCACAATAAGTAAATAAAAATTTCAGTGGAACATTGGTGTATTATATTAGAATATTTTTCACAAAATTCCTTACATTTTAAGTACATTTATCTTAGACTATATGTTTAGTAGAGCATAAAATATGATGTATACATCACTTTGATGAAGCATAAAAGATTAAGGATATGTTTATATGTAACAAATCAAGTTAATTAGTTTCTGATATCACTTTTCAGAATGATAAAAGCCCATTTTTAGGTATCCTTAAGTCTAAGGTCTACATCATGATGTGCAGGGTGAGTTATATACATTTTTTCCAAATTCTCCTGATCATTAGCTTGGAAGTTATCAGTTGATTTAACTTTAGATCTAGAAGCAGATGGCGAGATAAGAGGCATATAATATAAATGAGTGAAATAGATTGGTTGTTAAAAAAAAAAAAGTCAACTGTCATATCACAAACATCCAAACTCTGGGTTCTGAAATAGGTTTTAATTATATTGTAACAAAAAAAGGAGGTTACCGGAAAATTTAAGATCAAAATCTCAAAAAAAAAAAAAAAACACAAAAAACCCATCATTATTATTTCCTTTGATTTGTAAGGAAAACCTGAGACCACCCCCCCGCCTCTGTTTTCAAGTTCAGGCCTCTTATTTTATTTCCACTGTGCTGTGCTTTCACATTGAATGAAACTTGGCTTTCAATCTCTTAACAGCAGTAATATTTAATTTTATTCAGTTTCTTACTAGAAAACAGATACTTCCATAAAACTAAGATACTTCCCTACACAGAATTTTTACATCACAGCTCTTATATTTAGAATAGCTATTACAAAGTTTTCTGCAAGACTCAGACATTTCAACATTGCTGCCTTTAATGTTTGAACCTGCATTACACCATGATAAAATTTCTAACTCTTGCTCTTAACTCTAGTCAATTTATACGACTCAACACTGTGGGGTCATTGTTATCAGTTTTAAGTCTGAAATTGTATTCTTCTTTCCTTCCTTTAAAAAAAAAAATTAGGAGTTATTTAGACAATCCTGTTAATTTCCAGAAGAAGGTGATTTCTGATAAGCAGTATAAGCCAGGTTAGTCTTTGACAAAGGGTTTCCAAAGGCATAATTTCACAAGAAATTGGGCATGTAAATCATACACTATTTCTTGCTACATAGTATTTTATAAGGTACTTAGAAGATGAATAATAACAAAGGGATAATGTCATTGATTCCATCTTTACTTGGAAGCTAAGATGTGTTTTTATCTTAGACGATAGAAACTCATTGCATGTCACAGAGGGTGATTCGGGATTGGGAGCTAATATACACCCATGGTGGATTCATGTCAATGTATGGCAAAACCAATACGGTATTGTAAAGTAAAATAAAGTAAAAATAAAATTAAAAAAAAAAATATCTCAAAGGCAAAAAAAAAAGAAGTTGTTCAGTATCAAATGACAAATCAACTAACTTCCAGGCAGTTCAGTAGACAATGGAGAAGCCAAGGAAATATAGGCAGATGACTAGCTTAATCTTCCTCTACAGCAGGAGTTCCATTTAAGCTTCTTACTTAAAGCAGATCAAGGTGAATGATGAGGGTAACTACTTTGTCATCACAACATGTTTCTAAATACTACTTAAGAGATATGAGGTGAGGTGAAGTCGCTCAGTCGTGTCCGACTCTTTGTGACCCCGTGGACTGTAACCTCCTAGGCTTCTCCGCCCATGGGATTCTCCAGGCAAGAATACTGGAGTGGATTGCCATTTCCTTCTCCAGGGGATCTTCCTGACCCAGGGATCGAACCCAGGTCTCCCGCATCAGAGGCAGATGCTTTAACCTCTGAGCCACCAAAGTCCAAAATTAACTGATCACCTTTGGAACATTGCCTTGAGTCATTCTCCTTGGCAATTTTATGTTAAACCTTTCCAAAATGGTCCAACATACAGGCATACATATAAACACACTCACACACAAAATCATGTTCTGAGGGAATTGTGGTCATGAACCTCATGTCCATAAGTTCCAAACCACATCACAATTCCACTGATAATGCATCACAAATATGTGACATCAGCAGGTGAAAACAACACAGGTCAGTTTCTTTTCTTATTTGTTTTTTGCTTAATTCAAACTGGGTGTGTTCTGGGTATGCTCAGCCATACTTTATATTTTCAGCATTCTGGGCAATAAGCATTTAAGTTAATCTAATATTTGGCAATATTTGCTGCATTTCTGTATTTTTTCTTCATATAATAAGAACATCTCCAAACTAATCAGTTTAGAAAAATATTGATATAAAAAAATTGTTTTCATTCATGATATAACTGCCTCTCAGACTAGCAATACTTCCACTAACAAATAAACCCTCTTAAACTTTTAGTCTCTTCCTTTCAGCTCATTCTTTTTCATGGCATGCCATTTCTTCATGTAACTCATCACTATGACTGTTGTTTGTTTAAAACTGGTGCCTTGAACAGCAGTGTTTTAACACAGATGTACTTGGTTTGCATGTTAAATACGTAAGAATATTATTTAGTTCCACTCACTAAATAATACATAATTTTCCTAAAACATTCATCTTCTTGGTTTAACATTTATAAATTTTCTTTTGTCAAAAACACTTAGATTATGTATTTTTTAAAAGAAATCTTGTAAGCACAGTGACAAATGGAAATATTGTTTAATTTTGATGTCAGGAGGAGGAGGCAGGAAGATATTATGGGAACTGTGGTCAACTACAGATCAGCCAGTGATCAGTCCTACACAACGATGGCCAAGAGGAAATGTTGGTTTTCAGTTTGGAGCTCTTCCAATTTTCCAAATGAACCTGGGAGTTGGAATTTTGACCTGGTATCTCATGATTTTTGAGTGTTGATTCAAAATTGTTTGATTTCTGTGGAGGAAACTGAACATGATAAAACCTGGATCTGATTTAAGACCTATGTCTTTGATGTCTAAGCATCCCAAACCAGCCTCTATCTTTTTATAAAAGAGGAAACTAAGATTCAGAAAAATGAGGTGATTTGCCCAAACACACAGGTTGAGGTCATCAAATTAAGAAATAAACTACAATACAAGAAGATATAATGGGATACACCACACTTAAAATGTGTTTAACATTAATATTCTGTGATTAACTTCAAAATCAACAAGTAAACATTAAAGAATACCAAAGATGTAAACTCTACTGAAATAATGCAGATCACAATCTGTCTTGGGTTATTTCAAATTCAACCTGAATGCAGGTTTAGGAGAATTTCTGAATATCTTTGCAGCTGTAGAGGAAAAAGGCAGAACTCCCAATTACATTTTAAACTAAATGCCTTATGGAAAAGTAAATTTTAAAACGTGCAATTACTCCGTGACTTCAGATGGGCATTAACAACTAATGTGGGCCCCAAATTCGGCATGACTAAATTGTGTTAACTGGCTCTTTGGACAGCATCACTGTTAAACCTAGCTGCCTGGTTCCACCCTCTGGCATTTAAACAGCAAGGCCAAAAGAATCTCATTTAAAAATGAAATGCATTTGGTAAACATTCAGGAGAGCCAAGGCCAGCTGGAAAATGGAGTTCTGTTGATTTTGCCAAACTGATTTTGGTGAGCAGATGAAAAGGTTATAAACAGGTATTTCTTCTCTCTCAGCATTACTGTCTCAAAAATATGTTACTTTTCTAGGCTAAAGTAAAACTGTGCCTTGACATAAATATAGTGTAAACTGTGCGTGTTTAAAGACAGTGAAAAACTACTGGATACCTTTAGGTTAATTAGTTTAAAAGTTTTAAATGCTAAATACCTAACATATAGCCTTTCAAAATTGCCTTTTCCTCAGCACATAAAATAAGGTTAAAGTGTTGTTAAGAGAATGCTTTTAAAATCAATAACTGGCACTCAATAAATTCCTCTATTCTTTCTGCAATTAGAAATGTCTAAAAAGAGGAGCAGCAAATCTCAGCATCATCCTTTCTTCCTAAATATACCACGTTAAACTCTGCCCTACAATTTGACATAAAAGGAGATCCCGAGGCATAAAGATCTCAGCTCACTTACAGCTCCTTCTGTACTGAGGTATTTTTCCCAAGCACAAAATTCTCCTTAAATTAATATGTCCCATGAATGCATGTGTGGAAATGGA
This sequence comes from Cephalophus harveyi, assembly GCA_006410635.1. Taxonomy (NCBI): domain Eukaryota; kingdom Metazoa; phylum Chordata; class Mammalia; order Artiodactyla; family Bovidae; genus Cephalophus; species Cephalophus harveyi. The sequence continues at coordinate 472,722 of SJYT01079245.1, read as the reverse complement.
AACAAGTAAGAATTATACACTATAGTCAACTTTCCTCAACTCCACACAATAAGGCCAAGGCATGAATTTTTAAATCACACTGTACCTTTGTCTTTGGAAAATACCTCAGTTCAGTTCAGTCTCTCAGTCGTGTCTGACTCTTTGTGACCCCATGAATCGCAGCACGCCAGGCCTCCCTGTCCATCACCAACTCCC
>SJYT01079245.1:441315-468196 GCA_006410635.1 Cephalophus harveyi | reverse complement strand
TTTCTTTGGAAGGAATGATGCTAAAGCTGAAACTCCAGTACTTTGGCCACCTCATGCGAAGAGTTGACTCATTGGAAAAGACTCTGATGCTGGGAGGGATTGGGGGCAGGAGGAGAAGGGGACGACCAAGAATGAGATGGCTGGATGGCATCACTGACTCGATGGACGTGAGTCTGAGTGAACTCCAAGAGATGGTGATGAACAGGCAGGCCTGGCGTGCTGCGGTTCATGGGGTCGCATAGAGTCGGACACAACTGAGCGACTGAACTGAACCGAAAAAGAAGCAAGGACAGTCCTTTGAGCAAACTCTGGAAGATAGTGGAAAACAGAGGAGCTGGGTATCTACAGTCCATAGTGGTGTGAAGAGTCAGACATGACTTAGTGACTGAACCACAAAGGATAGTTCACATATGGACGGATGCAGAGTAAATCTTAAAATGTGTCTGTCTGCATGTATATACCTGTGTGTGTATCTGTGTGTGTGGGTATCCATGACTGCATGTTTGTAAGACAGGTCAATTTGTGGATCACTCCTTCTAAAGGCAATATATATACCAATGTGGGGTTTTATTATTATTAATGAGTCAGATCATGAGATTGTATACAGGTAGGAAGCAGGGTTGTAAAAGATTAATTAGCTCATTATTTCAGATAGATTCTCAGGAAAGAACAGAGATAAGACATCTGCAACACCTTTATCTTAAAGATTTGTAATACTTTAAATAGAATGGAGTGGATATTTACCAGGAACAGGACTGATGGAAAAGAAGGGGACCAAGATAGCTAATGACCACCGAATGTTCTTATATTATTTGAAAACTAATATACTAATTTCTGTTGTGTGATTTTGTCACATTGCAATTCTCACATATTAGTGACTCATTCTTTAACCTTTGCTCCCCCACCAATGAAACAGGGGGCAAACTTGACCATGTTTTACTTTTGTTCAAATTGGATGAAATCTCATTAGTAGTAAATGAGGAAACTAGTTCACTAAAGCTGAGAATGCTCAGAGAGCAGAGAAAATGAGCTTGATTAAGCTCCAGTTGGACTAAGCCTGTAGCATTAGGGAAAGCATTCATTTCTTTACAGACAATATATTAGGAGGGCAAGAGAGAAGAGAGTAGCAAAAAATCACCTTAACACTGCTCAAGATTTACTTAAAAATCATTGATTTTGAGGGGGAGAGGGGAACTCAAGACTTGTTACTATTCATTCAACAATCTTTACTGGAAATCTAAAATCATGGCATGCAGTCCCATCATTTCATGGCAAGTAGATGGGGAAAAAGTGGAAGCAGGGACAGATTTTATTTCCCTCAGCTCCAAAATCACTATGAATAGTGACTGCAGCCATGAAACTAAGATGCCTGCTCCTTGGAAGGAAACGTATGACAAATCTAGACAGCATATTAAGCAGAGACATCATTTTGACAACAAAGGTCTGTCTAGTCAAAGCTATGTTTTTTCCACTAGTCATGTATGGATGTGAGAGTTAGACCGTAAAGAAGGCTGAACACCAAAAAACTGATGCTTTTGAATTGTGGTGCTTGAGAAGACTCTTGAAAATCCTTTGGACAGCAAGGAGATCAAACCAGTCCATACTAAAGGAAATCAACCTTGAATATTCATTGGAAGGAATGATGCTGAGGCTATAGCTCCAATACTTTGCTCCCCTGATGTGAAGGGCCAACTCACTGAAAAAGACTGCCTAAGGGATAGATTGAAGGCAGGAGGAGAAACGGGCGACAGAGGATGAGATGGTTGGATGGCATCATTGATTCAATGGAAGTGAATATGAGCAAACTCCAGGAGATGGTGAAGGACAGGGGAGCCTGGCGTGTTGCAGTCCATGGGTTACCAAGAGTCAGATACAGCTTAGTGACTAAATAACAAAATCTTTACTGGAGAGATTTCTATCTCTGCCATGGTATTTCTAGCTTACACTAAGTAGTAAATATTATCCCAACGTAGACAGAAAAAATGAATCTAACATATTTAGAATCAGTTCAGATCCTAGTCTCTGAGGTTTATGTTCACTTCGACTTCCATATAGAAATGTTTTGAGTTAATAAATATTTACCTTTTGAGTTAATTAGTTTTATACTGATTCAACTCCATTTGAATCTCAAGTTTTCTAAGCATTCTATGTTATGATGTAGTCCTTCAGGTACCTATCCTAGTTCACAGCCTTTGGAATCCAAGCATGACTTTCAGCCACACAATTCTGCTGTCTTTATAACCCTCTATAAATTTAGAGCCTTTTCCAAGATTTCTTCAGAGAGCTCAGACATCTAATCAGTTTCCCTTTGTAGAATGTGATTCAACAGTTGAAGGGGATAGAGATGTTACAAGTATTCAGGTCAGCCTGGTGATTACCCAGGCCCTAATAGTATATCATATACCCAGAAAAGTTTAGAACTTCCATAAAACTTTAAGATTCTTGGTTTTATTTCTCCTGCAATGTTTTTACCCCTCCTCCAAAGCTTGTAATAAAATTTAATATGAGAAAAGAAGAAAGGGTAGGAAACCAAACAAACCTAGACCAGGGATTTCAAAAAGTTAGCCTTATTTAAGAGGATAAGGATTTGTTACCCAACTAATAATTTTACTGAAAGCACAATGACCAAAATTAACTTCTACCTTTGCTAGTTATGAATGTGAATACCTGAAGACTGATCCTCAGCTGCAATATTCTCTTAAAGTATTTTCAGTGGAGTATTGTAAAATGTCTATAAACGATGTTATTAAATTGCCCTCATTGTTTGCAACTCTCACAGAAATAAACTACAAAGAAATGCATTTTAGGCATATTAGCAGAATTTTATTATCTAAAACCCATAGAATTTCCAAACATTATAGAATTGAGAATTTTAAGTTTAGCTTCAAAAACACTACTCATGTCACCAAGAAAACCAGTGTGGTGGCTTCTGAGTAGATTAATCACAAAATGAGAGATTGATAATGAACAAAATAGCTTACAAATAAATAATAGCTAATTGTTGAGATAGAAGTGCTATTAGGGTATTTTGCACACTGTCTTCCCATATTGGTAGAATTCACATTGAGTGATGAACACTCTGCTGTTAAAACCAACTGATTAACCTATTTTATGAAGATGTGTGTCTTTAATTTAATCCTATCTTGACTGAGAAGTGTAAACTTCAGTAACATGGAAACATTCCAGAATCCCAGAATGAATCTGGCATTTCTTTTGTTTTTGTTTTGTTTTTCCCTACATGCAGAGTGAAAGAATACTGCATCTAATCCAAGAGGAAAAAGAAGTGTAATCTCAAGGAAGTGCATTTTATTGGTTATAGCAAAGGAAGGGGAATGTTCAAGCCTAAAGGCTCACACGACTCGGTCCTGATACAGATGAACTTCACTGAGGAGAAAGTGAGTATGAGGTAATACTGCCGTAAATAATTGCTTGAATCAGCCCAGGATTCAAAGCTTGGATTACAGAAGCTTGGATTTTATAAAAAGAGAAAGCCCTGTAAATGTGAGGCAAGCTCTTAAGGTAATTGAGGATTTTCCATTGGACAGAAGCTTTATATAACACATGGCTTTAAATCTGTTTGGAATTTTGTCTAGCTAATAACTGCAGATCAAAGCAGCTTTCAAATTTTTCACAACTAGCTTTAACTACTACAAACAGAATTAAAGGGGCTAATGGAACGGACACAATTAAAGAGGCTTCCATCCAACCTTGTACAGCGTCACAAGCAGGAGAGGGTGTTTGTTACAAATAGCTAAAAAGCTTTTAAATGTATTTCTCATCTGAATATTGAAATCAATATTGATCCATACATTTAAGAAAGAAAAATCCAACAATATGTTTAATGAAGACTGTTAAGATAGATGAGTCGAGTTTCCAGGATTTATTCTTGCCCTTTTTGGGAACGCCTAATATTAAAGATGGAGTGGAAAATGTAATACCATTTATATGGTAAATTTGCTATTTTTCCAAAATGCCTTCTAACCTCAATATAGAAAGTTTAGAATATTCTTATCATCCTGCTTCTTTCACAGGGAGATTAAGAAATTTGCTTCAAGTCACACAGCTGGTAAGTAGCCACCAAGCTATCAGTCCTATAGAAGTCTATGTCACTTTTTATTTTTAACTTAGAAATAAAGAGAAACTTGTAATCAAAATAAAACAAACAGTAACAGTTCTATTATGGCTGAATCTACATCAACATTTTCAAAAATTTTACTTTTTTTTAACTTACAATTGAACAAAGTTAATTAATCGATAATACTAGAAGGCAGGTACCCTTCTCAGTGACTCACAGCTATCATTTCATTTCACCAGAAACACTTCATGAGAAATCATCTCAGTTTCAGAGTTGAGGTAACCATAGCGTGGAGAGGGTACACCCCGTGACAAGCCCAACAACCAGTCTCAGGAGTTCACCCCAACCCAGGAGGCCGTGCCGGCAGGGGCTCAGAGTACAGGCTCTGCAGCTGGACGCTGGGGTCTCACTTCTGCCACTTGTCACCTCTGGGCCATCTGGCAAGTTCGTGACTTGGACTTCAGTTTTGTCTTCAGTAAATTAGGGTAATGGCTTCAAAGGTTTATTTAAATATTAATCATACTAATATCATTAAGATGCCATAAAAAAGGATTGGTAAATCAACATAGGACATTTCTGAATTTTCAAAACAGCATTTTCCTTTATATTTTACGATACTGCCCCTTTCCTATCTTCCCAAAGTGGTTTGTTTTTGTTAAATATATCATCTATTGGGCTTCCCTGATAGCTCAGTTGGTAAAGAATCTGCCTGCAATGCAGGAGACCCTGGTTCGATTCCTGAGTCAGGAAGACCCCCTGAAGAAGGGATAGGCTACCCACTCCAGTATTCTTGGGCTTTCCTTGTGGTTTTAGTTGGTAAAGAATCCACGTGGGTTGGGAAGATCCCCTGGAGAAGGAAAAGGCTACCCCACTCCAGTATTCTGGCCTGGAAAATTTCATGAATTGTATAGTCAATGGGGTCGCAGAGTTGGACACAACTGAGCGACTTTCACTTTCATTATCTATTAAGTATGTGTAGGAAGCAACTTGGGAATTTATGCCTTGCTAAGAGTTGATTTTTGTTGTTGTTGTTGTTAAATGAAACTCATTTAAGAGACAGTTTGTGCAACTGATGAAAATAATATAAAAGGAAGATTCTAATGTATAAACTTGACAAACCATCAACTTCAAAAATAGCTACGAGAGAAAGCCCATTTTATTTTTTAGCAAAAATTAAGATATTACTTCAGAATTTATTTAAGCACTATACAAGTATCTATAAACTCACAAGAATGACTTAATAGATTTTTAAAGTAATTCTTATCTAAAATAGGATTTTCCCAAGATTACAAACACTAGCCTCTGTTACTCCCTTAAAATATTTTTCAAAAAGTTGTATCATGATTTAATGTTAACCTGACATTTATATAATTTCTATTTGAAAATAGGACTTATATTTTTTAAAAATTCCCCTAAGAAACCTAGGAATTATTCTCACCAAAAGACACAGAAATAAAATAGGACTGCTGGATGCAATTTTGTCTACAAAAGCCTTTTTATCTATAAAAATTATGCCAATAAATTACATATATTTCAATTGTTTGTTCAGAAATGTATTTGATTGTTATATATGGTAAATAAGTTCCTAATTGTACAAACTCATGTATCTTGCATTGCAGGCAGATTCTTTACCATCTGAGCCACCAGGGAAGCCCATAATATAATGCAATACAGTGTAATTCAAGAATACGTCTTTATAACATAGACAAAGTACAAAGACTAAAATATGTCATTAGAACATAGACTAAAGCTCAGGATTTATTTTACTTCTCTAATTCTAGCATAATAAAGGAGAACCTTCTAGCCTAATGTTGTATGTTTGTATTTACTTAGTCCATAGGTCTAAACCAAGTTACACAACTGCTGCTAAGTCGCTTCAGTCGTGTCCGACTCTGTGCGACCCCGTAGACGGCAGCCCATGAGGCTTCCCCGTCCCTGGGATTCTCCAGGCAAGAACACCGGAGTGGGTTGCCATTTCCTTCCCCAATGCATGAAAGTGAAAAGTGAAAGTGAAGACTTTCGGTCGTGTCCGACTCTTAGCGACCCCATGGACTGCAGCCTACCAGGCTCCTCCATCCATGGGATTTCCCAGGCAAGAGTACTGGAGTGGGGTGCCATTGCCTTCTCCAGAGTTACATGACTAGTATCAGGCAATTCCCTTTTACATATAATCACAGATTGGCATAGGAAGCAGTACATCCTATAAATATTTAAGAACATGAAATGAGAGTGAACTTAATAGTGTTTCAACCAAGTAATAAAGGTATGATATATCGATAAATATAATGTACTAAGCAGATTACAGATATATTTCATTTACTCAACAGATGTCTAAAATCTTGTATGCAAATCACATTTTTTGTCCAAACTGGACCATAATTTAAATGCAATTGAAGAACTTGTAGAGAGTTCTGCTTTGCCTCTCACTTCCCTTTCTTCCTCTTAAGGTAAAACTGCCTGTAACTGCAAAAAAAAAAAAAAAAAAAAAAAACTAAATAGAAAAAACTCTCAAAATACTTTTGTCTCTTCTCGTGTTGCAGAAAAGAGGAGCAAACATTACAATGGAAATGCAAAAATCAAAACTATTTTTAAGTAGAATTGCATGACCCACTACCAGATCGCGGTCACAACAAAAGGATAAAAAACTTCCAAAGGTTCTAGGAAATCAAAATGCTTAAGAAATAAACAGGTGGAGAACTAAATTGTACAGGTTAAACTAGAATAACCAAATATGTCAAGTCTCTCATTGTATAACCTACAATGGAAATGACTAAAATATAAAGATATCTTGAAATTAGATAAAGAAGGGAGAATATTGAGAATGAGTGAAGAGCTAAACTGTTAGAGTTTTAAGAAATGCCATCAGATAACAGTCTCATCAAGAAGTATGAATATTTTCTCCTAGATTCTGAGTTCTGGTGTGTCAACCACATGGAGAATGTTCAGTTACACAGACGTGTCTTTAGGTGTCATGAATATAACTCAGTATCAAGAAAGTTTCCTGAAGTTTATTTTTATATGACCATCTTCAATAAAACCAAGTTCCTTTCCATGGTTGAGTACTAATGTTATACTACTGAACCATCATTAAATATATTGTACAAAGAGAACTGGATACCAGGCCCTGTTTTGTAGATGTGTTGATTAATAAGGTGGCAGTAATTTTTTAAAAGTACTGAAGAATTCAATAAGAAGACAGAGATAATATCCATAAACTGAACATCACTGAAACAGCAGTGAACATACAGAGGCATTTGTATTTCCTTGCTACCAATTTCAATTAGCATCACAAAAAAAATAGAATGCATGTACACAATGGTGGTAAATCTTGCTATAGTGTCCTATCATGGTTCATTTCCCATTTTGAACATTTTTTACAATGACTTTTAAAGGGCTTCTTAAAGAGAATGTTCTTCCCATTGACTACTTTAACTAAATCTATATAATATATATAAAAAAGTATATCAAACTTATAACATGGAATTCAGGTTGAAAGTGAAATAAGTGTTTGTTGCTCAGTCATGTCCAACTTTTTGCAACCCCATGAACTGTAGCCCACCAGGCTCCTCTGCCCATGGCATTCTCCAGACAACAATACTGGAACGCGTTGCAATTCCGTTCTCCAAGGGATCTTCTGGACCTAGGGATTCAGGTTAAGTCTAGAAAAATCTATCCTTTTTTTCTCGCATGCTTGGAACAGCAGACCATGTTCCAGTGACTGTGTCAAGAATTAATAATACATTATTATGTGACTGCTTTTTTATATATATATAAATTACATAGGTCACCTCCCTATGAGAGTGACATGAATCACTGCTGAAAAATCAAAACCATGCTTTCCCTCTAACAAGCAGTCAGTATATCTAATTATTATTAACCCCATAAAACAAAGAGATTCCCAGGTAGTATAGTGGTAAAGAATCTGGCTGCCAATGCAGGAAACACAGGTTCAAGCCCCTGGTTGGGAAGATCCCCTGGAACAGGAAATGGCAATCCACTCCAACACTCTTGCCTGAGAAATCCGGTGGACAGAGTTACATGGCCAGCTACAGTTCATGGGTCACAAAGGTTGGGACATGACTAAGAACATACAAATAAAACAAAATTCACACGAAGAGCTGACTCATTGGAAAAGACTCTGATGCTGGGAGGGACTGGGGGCAGGAGGAGAAGGGGACGACCAAGGATGAGATGGCTGGATGGCATCACTGACTCGATGGACGTGAGTCTGAGTGAACTCTGGGAGTTGGTGATGGACAGGGCGGCCTGGCGTGCTGCAATTCATGGGGTCGCAAAGAGTTGGACACGACTGAGCGACTGTACTGAACTGAACTGAAGAAAGCTGCCCAATTCTAACAGTTCTTCAAAAATATCAAAACGAAAATAAAATGTGCAAATCAAAAATGGTATTAAGGATTGTTTCACAACATAATAGTGATTAAATTTTCACAAGTTATCATACTGCCAACATGAAAGGAAAATGTTAATTTTAGTATGTAAATATACAGCTTCTTGTCACCAAAAGGAAAAAAAGTGACTGTGTGTTGATATATGATGCCTCAGAGAGCATGGTTCAAAGACCACTCCTTGTCTTCTAGCAGATTTCAGTCTGACAGAGAATATCACTGTTGGGTAAGAGGAAGGTCTATAATAGAATTATTCTTTCTAGCTGAAGGGCCGAATCACAATGCCATCACCTTATGTTAACAATCTATGTCAACAGCTCTTGGAGAAGCTGCACCTAACTTTGCTCTCAGTGGTCACAGCTGAAACTTTACTTTTCATCATACAATTGATTCACACCTGAGCCCTCTCCTGGGCAGTAAGTTCAACAGGAGTGGGGACTGTTTCCTTGCTCACTGTTGCATCCTTAGCTTCTAGCACACTGCCTGGCCTGTTTGGAAGGGATGAATGATTGGCAGCAGAGAGACAAGAGAGGAAGAAGCAGAAAAAATCAAGCCTGACAAAAGCGGGGATTCAGGTCAAAGGGTGAAAGTTGCTAGAAGTCAACAAGGGGCAATTTTTTTTTTGGTAGTGAGGAAAAATACGGTGTTTATTTTAGGCACCAAGCAAAGAGTATGGTCGGCTCATGCTTAAACAATGGACATTTTTAAAAAGCAAAAAGATTTTCATTTATGTCTATTTTCTGAAACCCTTTTCAAAATGGTCAGCAGTGAATTAGACCTCATATTACATTGTTCTCTAATCAAATTTTAAATTTTATCATTTTAATTTAAAATGTAAAGAAGTATATTTTTGTCAAGTATCCTATCTTCAAACTTTCAGACATTTCTGTCAATCATTGCAATGATTATGTTTTCTACACGTTAACTTCTTGAAGTGGAAGAGACAACTTCTTTTATTTGGTCCACCAACCCTCATCTCCAAACTCTGAATATTTTTCTATAGTCACATCTTGAACAAATCCAATTTTGTTGAACTCAGAGAGGCAGGAAAGGGAAACGTCTAACATGAACTGGGAGGTGATTAACTGCAGCAGCAGCAGCCTAGCGTGGCCCTAGACACACCTGCCCTCCTCCCCCTGTGGCTTTCCATTAATGCTGTACTGGGTTCAGTGAGAATCACACTCGATGCTAACAGGTTAACAGTCTCCCACTGAGAAAAAGCATCTATTCAGCGGTCAGCTCCCTAACAGCAGGCTGCAAGTTAAGTCATTGCCATCTTCCCTAACATCCTCTTTCTTCCCACCAAGCCGCAGAGGGGCAGCTGATGACACAGAAAGAGAATGTTTTCTTTATGGTGAAAATCCATCACCTGAGAACTCGCAGGTAGAGTCCAACTACCCTAATGGCATCCAAAATATTCTACAGACACAGTTCTGCACATAAGAGACTTTCTGAGCTGAACTTTGCGTGGCAATGTAAATACTTTAAGATATAGGAAGAGATGCATTTTAGCATGCTGAATCCTCCTTATAATGGGAACTTCTTCCTGTGTGTGCAAACTGAAATACATAATCATCATCTGAGGGCTGGGAAGAGTTGGGAAACAAAATCAAACACACAAACTGACAGAAACTTCCTTGGGTGAACAATAATTGTGATGACGTATTCACAGATGGCGCTAGTGGTACAGCGTCCATATGCCAGTGGGTTTAACTACTGGGTCGGGAACATGCCCTGGAGTAGCAAATGGCAACCTGCTCCCATACTCTTGCCTGGGAAATCCCCAAGGACAGAGGAGCCTGGCAGCTACAGTCCATGGGGCTATAGTCCTGGCAGGCTACAGTCCAAAGAGTCAAGACATGGCTGAGCAACTGAAAACATGCACATACACACACGTGGATAGCTATCTTATACCATTTATAAAGCATTGTCACATATTTATAATTTTGTCACGTATTTCATGACATTCACCATTTTATTACCATAACCCAACTTTGACAATTGAGACCCCTGATTCTTAAAAACAAATCAATATAGCAAAGCTAGGAGTCAAATTCCAACCTTCTGACTCAAGTTCATTGCCTTTTTCATTATATGACCTTCTCCACAACCTCTCACCCTTTGCTCTTCTACAGTAAAGTACTTCTGAACTATGAGAATTCTTTAAGCTGAATCTGTCTCTTGTTTTCACTCCTGAGATGAAGCAATGTGTATCAGAAAGGAGAAACTACTCACAAAATGAGGGCATCATAGCTAGTCAAATTAGATTCCGGTCCCTGCACTGCATCCAGGTTGTTAAGATCATTTCTGAGCTTTCTTTTTCCTCTATTTATTTTTTTATTTTTTTACTGTATCTGGGACTGTGGGTAAAATTTTACTCTGAAGCAAGAAGCAACTTTAGCACTGTGCTGAGTAAACAATCTGTTTGATGTAATACCATCATAAATACATTTAAATTAAATTACCGAAACTGCCTTAATCTTTCCATTTTAATCCCCAGACTATCTTTATGGAAAACACTTCAAGTGCAACAATGGTAATAACAAGCATAATATGAGCAATGTTGAAAATCCGTACTCAGTAATGAAAGTTTACATGACTTCTGTCTACTAAAAAATAGTATAAAGTTAGTATTTCCCATTTCTGCAAATGTAAACTGTCCTTTGTTATCACTGGCTTCAAAGATGAAATGGAGAATTATAATGACTTTTTTTTTTAAGAACTGGTAATGTCTACCAGCCTCCTCCTTTCTATAAAATGAGGTAACTTTGCTTCTGTTAATGTTATAGAAACTGTCCTTTTTTACATTAAAAGGGGCTTCATAGGATATATTGCTTTATATAGCTTTTCAATAACCGAAATTACATTATCTAGCATTTAAAAATTCAATCAGAAACTGAGAACTGATATTGTTAATGATAACCCTAAATCTGTATGCCAATTAAATAATTTTAAAAAGCTAAATAAAAGATAAAATTGATCAGTGATGCAATGTCACATGGAATAGCAAAATAAAGACTTTCAAAAATCTACTCTTCCATTAGAGCAATGATAACACCAGAAACTTTTTCAAAATCAATGTGACCACAACTCTGAAAATTAACCAAAATCTTTCAATACTCTAGCAATATTTATCCAAGAAGGCAATGGCTGAACAATAAACACTGAGACATTTTAATCTGCCCCATTCCAATATACCAGCTCAATGGTAGCCTTGAAAATCAACAACCTAGCAACTATAGTACTCATGAAAACCAGCAGCCCACTAGCCACTGAAGGACTGGGGAAGACCTGGATGGGAGCTACCCAAAAGGGTCATCTGCACAGCATTATGATCACCTGGCAGTTCCTGGACACACTCACACACACATAGGGCTTGTCTTTACTTAACCTGACTCAAAGCTTGCTTCCTGGAAACAGCTTTTTCCTAAGGGAGTTTGTCAAAAACAATCAGCAGAAAATGTCTGAAATGCTGAACAAAAAGGATTAACGAGCAGATACTCAGAGATCCATAGAGACACAGTTAAGTGTACTAAAACACACATAATAGAAATCCCAAAAGTAAAGGAGATAAAAATGGGCACAAATAATATTTGAATAAATGATAGAAAAACACTTTCTATATTTGAAAAAAAAAAAAAGCATTAAGCTAACCTATCCAGAAAATGCAGTCTCTAAGCAGGATAAATTGAGATCAGTTCAGTTCACTCAGGCATGTCCAACTCTTTGCAACCCAATGGACTGCATCATGCCAAGCTTCCCTGTCCATCACTAACACTCAGAGCCTTCTCAAACTCATGTCCATCGAGTCAGTGATGCCTTTTAACCATATCATCCTCTGTTGTCCCCTTCTCCTCCTGCCTTCAATCTTCCCCAGAATCAAGGTCTTTTCCAGTGAGACAGTTCTTTGCATCAGGTGCCCACACTGTTGGAGTTTCAGCTTCAGCATCAGTCCTTCCAATGAAAATTCATGACTGATTTCCTTTAGGATAGACTGGTTGGATCTCCTTGTAGTTCAGGGGACTCTCAAGAGTCTTCTTCATCACCACATTTCAAAAGCATCAATTGTTCAGTGCTCAGCTTTCTTTACAGTCCTACTCTCACATCCATACATGACTACTAGAAAAACCATAGCTTTGACTGTATGGACCTTTGTCAATAAACTAATGTCTCTAGAGAAGACTCTTGAGAGTCCCTTGGACTGCAAGGAGATCCAACCAATACATCCTAAAGAGGATCAGTCCTGGGTGTTCATTGGAGGGACTGATGTTGAAGCTGAAACTCCAATACTTTGACCACCTGATGCGGAAAGCTGACTCATTTGAAAAGACCCTGATGCTGGGAAAGACTGAGGGCAGGAGGAGAAGGGGACGACAGAGGATGAGATAGTTGGATGGCATCACCGACATATTGGACATGGGTTTGGGTGGACTCCGGGAGTTGGTGATGGACAGGGAGGCCTGGCATGTTGCAGTTCATGGGGTCGCAAAGAGTCGGACATGATTGAGTGACTGAATTGAACTGCTTTTTAATATGCTGTCTAGGTTTGTCATAGCTTTTCTTCCAAGGAGCAAGCATCTTTTAATTTCATGACTGCAGTCACAATCTGCAGTGACTTTTGGAGCCCTAAAATATAAAGCCTGCCACTGTTTCCTCATCTATTTGCCATGAAGTGATAGGATTGGATGCTATGATCTTAGTTTTCTGAATGTTGAGTTTTAAGCCAACTTTTCACTCTCCTCTTTCACTTTCATCAAAAGGCTCTTTAGTTCTTCTTTGCTTTCTGCCGTAAGGGTGGTGTCATCTGCATATTTGAGATTATTGATATTTCTCCCAGCAATCTTGATTCCAGCTTGTGCTTCATCCAGCCTGGTATTTTGCATGATGTACTCTGCATATAAGTTAAATAAGCAGGGCGACAGTATACAGCCTTGACGTACTGCTTTCCCAATTTGGAACCAGTCTGTTGTTCCATGTCCAGTTCTAACTGTTGCTTCTTGACCTGCATACAGATTTCTCAGGAGGCAGGTCAGGTGATCTTGTATTCCCATCTCTGGAAAAAATTTCCACAGTTTGTTGTGATCCACACAGCAAAAGCTTTGACATATAAATAAAGCAGAAGTAGATTTTTTCTGGAACTCTCTTTTTTTGATGATCCAACAGATATTGTCAATTTGACCTCTGGTTCCTCTGCCTTTTCTGAATCTAGCTGAACATCTGGAAGTTCATAGTTCACATACTGCCAAAGCCTGGCTTGGAGAATTTTGAGCATTACTTTGCTAGCATGTGAGATGAGTGCAATTGTGCAGTAGTTTGATTGATGAGATGGCTGCATGGCATCACGGACTCGATGGACATGAGTCTGAGTGAACTCCGGGAGATGGTGATGAACAGGGAGGCCTGGCGTGCTGCGATTCATGGGGTCGCAAAGAGTCGGACATGACTGAGCGACTGAACTGAACTGAACTTGAACATTTTTTTGGCATTGCCTTTCTTTGGGATTGGAATGAAAACTGACCTTTTCCGGTTTTCATATCTCATATAGATATATTTATATCTACATATTTATCATTGAGAATATAGGTATAAACATGTATATTTGTATATGTGTGTATGTATCTTTCCTATCAGATTTAAGATACAGCTACATAAAGCAATAATCATTAAGCTGTAGTTATTGATAGCTATGTAATATACAAAGATGTAACTTTTATAAAAATGACATGGAAAAGTGTATATTAGAAACAATCTATTTAACACAAAAGAACACAGTAATGGAGGAATGCAGGCTACAGTCCATTGGGTCACAAAAAGTTGGACACAACTGAGCAACTAAGCATAGCACAATAATGGAGGAACACATGAACAAAAAAGATATAGCATGCATGCGTGTTAATTTGCTTCAATAGTGTCCAACTCTTTACAACCCTATGGACTGTAGACCTCCAGGCTCCTCTGTCCACGGGAGTCTCCAGGCAAGAATACTGGAGTAAGTTGCCATGCCTTCTCCAGGGTATCGTCCCAAGATATAGCATATATATAAGACATAGCATACAAATAGCAAAATGGAAGGTGTAACTGCTATTTTATTGGTAATTATATTAAATGTAAGTGAATTAAACACTAATAAAAATACAGAGATTTGTAGTATGTATTTTTAAAAAGATCAAACTCTACACTTTTCACAATAGATACAATTTAGACCAACGCACAAACAGGTTGAAAGTAAAAGAGAAGATATCCCATACAAAGTCCATGGAGTCACAAAGAGTCAGACATGACTGAGTGACTACATGCAGCACACAGCACCATACAAACTAATATAATAAAAGAAATTTTAAAACTAAAATTGTTGGGCTTCCCTGGTAGCTCAGCACAAAGACTTTGCCTACCAGCGCAGGAGACACAAGTTTGATCCCTGATCGGGGATGATCCACATGCTGTGGAGCAACTAAGCTCTTGTGCCACAACTGAGACCATGCTCCAGAGCCCGAGAGCCATTCCTACTGAGCCCACGCACTGCAACTACTGAAGCCCATGTGCCCTAGAGCCAGTGAGCCACAAAACAGAAGCCACCGCAATAAGAAGCCTGCACAACACAGATAAAGAGCTATGATGAGCCCTCCCCACCCCATTGCAACTGGAGAAAAACCCATGCAGCAATGAAGAACCAACACAGCCACAAATAAATTATTTTAACAAATTTAAATCATCACTAGAAGCAAAGAAGGATATTTTACATTGATAGAGAAAGAAATAGAATATATAGATACACCAATTCAAGAATATATGGACACATATATGGATACACCAATAATACATTATCAAGAAAGAACAACTACATGGAAAGTCAACAAGCATCTAGAAAACTTGAGCAATACTGTAAATCAAGTAGGCCTAGGTCACAAGTATGGAATACACAGCCCAATAATGGTAGCAAATACATTTCAAGTGCACAAAGAATATATCCTGGATAAGCCATATATTACACCATAAAGCAAATCTGAATTAATTTACAACTTAAAGTCATATAACTTATGCCACCTGACACAGTGAAACAAAATTAAAATTTAATAATGAAAGGAAAATTAGGACATTTACAAATACACTTGAACAATGTGAGGGATGAGGTACTGACCCTCCACAAAGTCAAAAATGAACATTAAACTTATAGTCATGCCTTCGGTAATTGAGATTCCCCTGTAGCCTAGGGTCTACATTTGAAGATTTAATCCACTTTGGATCATGAAATATTGTAGTATTTGTTACTGAAAGAAACCCATGTATAATGGATCTGTGCAGTTCAAACTCATGTTGTCCACAGGTCGATAGTACATAGAAATTAACACTCCTAGATAACTAATATGTCAACAATGAAATCACAAGGGATATTGGAAAATACTTCAAAATGGAGGAAAATAAAAACAGCATACCAAAACTTATGAGATGCAGCTAAATGTAATAGAAGAAATACAGGCATTTATAGCTATTAATTAAAAAAGAAGAAAAGTCAAGTATCAATAACCTCATTTTCTACCTTAAAAATAGAAATTAGCAAACTAAATCTAAAACAAAAAAGAAAGAATAATAAAAATTAGAGAGGAAATAAATACTAGAAAAATAATGGAGAAAATCAACAAAACTTACAAAATGGCTCTCTGTATATATCAATAAAATTTAAAAGAACTTCCCTGGTGGTCCACTGGTTAAGAATCCACTTCCCGATTTAGGGGACATGGGTTCAATCCCTGGTTGGGGAACTAAGATCCCACATGCTGCAGGGCAACTAAGCTTAGTCTACAGCTACTGAGCCCACAACTCTGGAGCCCACATGCCACAGCAAAGATCCCGCATGCTGCAACTAAGACCTGATGCCGCCAAATAAATAAATTTTTTATTTAATGGAAAACTTTTAGTTTAACACAGCAAGAAAAAAAGAAGACAAGAGACTAAAACCAGGACTTGAGGAGAGATATTATTACTGATGTCACAAAAATAAGAAGGATTACCAGGGAATATAATGATCAACTGCCTGCCAATAAATTAGACTGCCTAAATGAAATGGACAAATTCCTAGAAAAGAAAAAGGAAAAGAAACAGTGAAACTGACTCAAGAAGAGATAGAAAGTTTGAATAGATTTATATCAGATGGCTGTGCTGGTGAATTCAACCAAGTACTTAAAAGAAAAGCAACATCAATTCTCTACCAAGTACTGCAAAATAATGGTAAAATACTGAACGCTTTCCCCTGAAAATCACAAACAAATGAAGATGCCCACACATGTCACTTCTATTAAATATACTGGAGGTTTAAGGTAGAGTATTAGGGCAAAAAATAGGAGGTAGGGGAAAGGATTTATATTGAAAAATCAAAACACTATTTTCACAGATGAAATAAAAAACCCAAATAAATAAATCCAAAGGAAACTACCAAAAAAATTATTTGAGCTAATATATGTTTATTAGGTTGCAGGTACAAGATCAATAAACAAAAATTCATAGTCCTTCTATATCCTCACAATGATGAATCAAAAATTTTTATTATGAGAAAATATTCACATATTAAAAATAGAATACTTAACAATTAACTTATTAAAGTAAGTACAAGTTATATACCCAAACTTACAAAATATGTTAAAAACAATTAAAGAACACCTAAATAAAAGGAAAGACTTCCCATGTAAATGGATTGGAAACTACAGCTTAATATTGTAAAGGTGGGAGTAACATCCAAAATCAACCTACAGATTTGATGAATTTCCTAACAAAATCCTGCAGTTGTGTTTTTTTTTTTTCCATTTTTACACAAATCATTAAGTACATCCTAAAATATACAAGGAAATGAAAGAGACCCAGAATAGCCAGAAACATCTTTAAAAAAAAAAAAAAAACCCAAGTTAGAGGACTCTCAGTTCTCAGTTCACAACTTTGTACCCCATTGGAATAATCAAAACAGTGTAGTACTGGACAGACACGTATATAAATGGAATAGAATTAAAACTCAAGGTATAAATCCTTACACTTATGATCAACTGAAATTTAACAAGGATGTCAAGAAACTTCAGTAGGGAAAATAGTACTTTTCAACATACCAATTATGATGCTATGATAATTGATGTCCACATACAAAGATGGCACTTGAACCTCTAATGCATGCCACTTACAAAACTAACTCAAAATGAATCAGAGATCTATATACAAGAGCTAAAATTCTAAAAATCTTAGAAAACATTGGGATAAAATTCTGTGAATTTGGTTTAGGCAAATTTGGTTTAGTTTCTTGATATGACACTAAAATTACAAACACACACACACACACACACAATTTTGACTTAATTAAAAAAAAAGTCTGTGCTTCAAAGGACCCCATCAACAAAGTGAAATAACCAACAAGTGAGAGAAAATATTGGTGAATTATGTATCCAAGAAGGAGTTAGTATTGAGAATGTATAAATAACAACAAAAAGATTAATAACCCAATTTAAAATGGGCAAAAAAAAAAATACTGAATAGATATTTATCCAAAGAAGATATACAAATGACCAATGAGTATATGAAAAGATACTGGACATCATTAGTAATGCTGCTGCTGCTGCTAAGTCACTTCAGTCGTGTTCAACTCTGTGCGACCCCATAGACGGCAGTCCATCAGGCTTCCCCGTCCCTGGGATTCTCCAGGCAAGAATACTGGAGCGGGTTGCCATTTCCTTCTCCAATACATGAAAGTGAAAAATAAAAGTGAAGTCTCTCAGTCATGACTCTTAGCGACCCCGTGGACTGCAGCCCACCAGGCTCCTCCATCCATGGGATTTTCCAGGCAAGAGTCCTGGAGTGGGGTGCCATTGCCTTTTCCATCATTAGTAATGAAAGAAACTCAAATCAAAACTGCAATGATGTATTGTTATAGTCACACTAGGAAGGCTTTGATCAACATGAGAGCAACAATAAATTTTAGTGACAATGTGGAGAAATTGAAACCCTTATACACTGCTGGTAGAAATGTAGAATGTAAAATGTAGTAGCCACTTGGAAACATAATTTGACAGTTCTTCATGGAGCAGGAAATGGCAACCCACTCCAGTGTTCTTGCCTGGAGAATCCCAGGGACGGGGGAGCCTGGTGGGCTTGGAGAAATTGAAACCCTTATACACTGCTGGTAGAAATGTAGAATGTAAAATGTAGTAGCCACTTGGAAACACAATTTGACAGTTCTTCATGGAGAAGGAAATGGCAACCCACTCCAGTGTTCTTGCCTGGAGAATCCCAGGGACGGGGGAGCCTGGTGGGCTGCCGTCTATGGGGTTGCACAGAGTTGGACACGACTGAAGCGACTTAGCAGCAGCAGCAGGAGGTTAAACATAGTTATCATACGACCTAAAGATTCCATTCTTAGGGTGGAAAGAACTGAAAACATACAACCACATAAAAATTTGTGCATGAATGTTCATAGCAACATTATTAATAAAGCCAAAAAAGTTGATTAAAAAATCCAAATGTTTATCAATTGTTAAATGGAGAAACCAAATGACATCTATCTATCAACATATAATGGGATAACAGTCATAAAAGTGAGTGAAGTACTGACGCATGCTACAACATGAACAGTGAAAACATGTAAGTGAAAGAAGTCAGGAGCAAAGCCTACATTTTATTTAATTTAAGTGTCCCAAATAGGCAAATTTATGATGACAGAAGGGCTTCCCTGGTGGCTCCGTGATGAAGAATCATTCTGCAATGCAAGAGACATGGGTTCAATCCCTGGGGCAGGAAGATACCCTGGAGAAGGAAATGGCAACTCACTCCATATTCTTGCCTGGGAAATCACATGAACAGGGGAGCCTGGTGGGCTACAGTCCATGGGGTCATCAAGAGTCAGACACAACTTACTGACTAAAACCACTAGCAACACCATGATGACAGAAAGCAGATTAGCAGTTTCCAGAGCCTGGAAGGAGGGTCAAATGGGTGGTAACTGCTTATGAGTATGAGGTTACCTCTCAGTGTGATGAAAATAATCTGGAATTAGACAGCTGTGGTGATGTTTGACTTAAATATACTGAAAACCTTGGAAATGCATATGTATTTTATCGGGGTGAATTTATCACCAGCTCAATGGACATGAGTTTGAGCAAACTCTGGGAGACAGTGAAGGACAAGGAAGCCTGGTGTGCTGCAATCCATGGGGCCACAAAGAATCAGATACGATTCAGCGACTGAACAACAATATCTCAATAAAACAGGTTGCTCAGGCCAGTCCTCATAGCTCAGTTGGTAAAAAATCTGCTTGCAATGCAGGAGACCCAGGTTTGATTCCTGTGTCAGGAAGATCTGCTGGAATAGGGATAGGCTACCATTCCAGTATTCTTGGGCTTGATTGTGGCTCAGCTGGTAAAGAATCTGCCTGCCATATGGGAGACCTGGGTTCCATCCCTGGGTTGGGAAAATCTCCTGGAGAAGGGAAAGGTCACCCACTCCAGTATTCTTGCCTGGAGAATTCCATGGACTACAGTCCATGGAGTCTCAAAGAGTCGGACATGACTGAGCGCCTTTCACTTTCAGGCCAGCCTCTGTGTTAAGCTTATGTTAGTATGTTTTGAAATAGTTAATCCATAACTGAGGATGTAATAACCTGCTAACCAAACACAAGGTAAGTGCTTGTGAGGTATGGATACTTCTGTTTAGAAATATGTGCTTCAAGCCTAATAATATGGATTGCTATCAGCCAGGACAACAGTATTCCCTTTAGCCAGATAATCCAGCACAGCTTCTCTGCCCTCCTTTCTGATTGAGGTACCTTTATTTTCTAATCATGGTTACAGAAAGCTCTCCAGTCTCCCTTGTTCTTCTATGGCACAGTTTGTCCTGGTGAACCCAGGTGTCTGTTAGTCACTTAGTCGTGTCCGACTCCTTGTGACCCCATGGACTGTAGCCCACCAGGCCCCTCTGTCCATGGGCTCTCCAGGCAAGAATACTGGAGTGGGTTGCCATTTCCTTCTCCAGGGGATCTTCCTGACCCAGGGATCGAACCCAGATCACCTTCATTCCAGGCAGATTCTTTACTACTTAAGCGATAGGGAAGTCAGTCCACAGGTGAACCTGGGAGTTATCTGATATGCAAGCAGAAAGTCTCATGTTTTCAGAACCCAAACGTGCACCATAAACACATCATCTATTCTGTGCCCTATCTAAACTCCAGACCCACACAGACTGTGAGCTCCATATAATGATTATTTTACCACTCTATTTTGGGATGACTAGTTAATTAGCATCAGCAGTGGGACGCTGTTGACTCACCTGCTCTCCTATCCCTTGACCCTGAGTTTGTGTTTGAAGACCCTGAGTATCTTTCCTGCCCCTGTATTGCCTGCAACCTGTGTTCCCCTTGCTTTACATCTTTAATTAGAGCTCTCTGCTTATCTGATTATTGGTCCTCTTTCTCTCTGCTGCTCCATTTAAGCACTTCTACAGCCCGCAGCAGCAATGAATGAATTTAATGTTGTTCACTTCACAAATTTATCAAATTCAGTCGGATCTGTTCTGACCTTTTTGCAGCCAATGGAAAATGAAATTCAACTCTTCACATCATGTAGAGACAGTGATTAAATTCTGCATCTGTGACACTGAAGGAAAAATATATATGGGTAACTCGATTTTAAAACTCTAAGAGTAATAATCATCTCTAAATCTCATTTTATTTTTTAGGTACTCACTACTGATGTCAAAGACATTGTTGTTGGTGGGGTTGCTATTTAGTCATGTCTGACTCTTTCGTGATTATATGGACTGTAGCCCACCAGGCTTCTCTGTCGATAGGATTTCCCAGACAAGAATACTGGAGTGAGTTGCCATTTCCTTTTCCAGAAAATCTTCTCAGCTCAGGGACTGAACCCACATCTCCTGCATTGCAAGCAGATCCTTTACTGCTGAGCCAACAGGGAAGCCCAATGTCAAAGACATAATTGTCCTTAATTTTTAAAAAATTTTGAAAATAGCATTAGTCTAGGGGAAATTCATCTGCCTTTACAATAAAGGTATGGTTTACCTTTATATATAAAAGGGACTTTAAGCAAAGCACAAAGATGAATCTAATTTACTGCATGTTTTATATTATTGTAGTTTTGAAAGTACAAGAAAATAGCTGTTTCTACACAAGACTTTGGGGAGAAAGTACATGTATTAGATCTTTAAGCAAATGATCAGAAACATTTATATCTGTAGCATGATTCTTCATCATTAAATTCAAGCAAAAACATGAAATATTTATTTCTTAAAATTTTGAAGTGTCTTTTTTCTCCCAACTTGACACTCTGAGAAAAATGTTTTCTCCCAGTGTCAGAAACTCTTGTTTTGTTATAACTGTGTAGGTTCTTTGAACTTTTCATACTGTAGCTATCTTACATGAGAATTCACTTCAATATATTTCCAGCCTCCTAGCAATTCTGCAATACCCAACATTTTACAATGCCTTCTGCCAAAATGCTACAAACCTGAGACAGAAAACAAAGAAGAAAACAGATGAATAAAAGTATACACTTCAAATCTCCTTCATTGAAAACAGAAGGCTAGAAAATAATTGGCTATTTTTTTCATAAATATATATTTTTGATCAGATGAAGTGAGAACCTTTGTTGTTCATGACCCTATTATTATTTATATAGTCAAATAAGTTCCTGTTTTCAGAAACATGAAACAAAAATTCAAAGCATGGTAACCTCCTGTGAAGATTTTGAAACAGCTGTATCTAAGTAAATATGCTATTACCTTCCAAGTGACTGAAGTTGAGTCTAGTCTTAACTTGGTACCAAGTTAAAGGTTTTAAATCCTGGATAGGTTGTTTCAAAGACGAAGTGAGAATAAAACTTAAGTCTATGAAATACTGCTCAGTCTTTAAAATGGAACAAATACTCAATACAAGTTCATTAATTTATAATTGCTATCATTAAACCCAAAATGAGCAAATTGCTAGTTACTAAAATATTTTCGAAATATAGGATATATAGGTCTTGAAGCTTGCAATGTATTATCTTCATTTAAGGAAGCCTTTGTCAAACCTAAAGTCTGTCTATTTGCATTTAATATCATTTGAAATAGCAGAGTTGCTTGATAAAATTAATGTAGATAATCTGTTATTTTTATCACTTGCTCAAGAAAATATCTTTGTTCTTGATTCCAAGCAAAATCTCACTTATCTTTATAATTTGTATTTAACATTTTATATTTTTACTTAGATACCTTTTCTTACTTTGAGTCAGCCTTTAGATTTGTTATATCTTCCCCAAATTGATATCCTCAAGATTATATTTTTCTCTATTTGGACTCTTTCTCTCTATCTCTTGCCACATGTGAGTCAATCTACCTCAAAGATTTGTTGATGTTCCTTGACAGATGAATGGATAAAGAAGCTGTGGTACATATATGTAATGGGATATTACTCCAGCATAAAAAGAAACACATTTGAGTCAGTTCTGATGAGGTAGATGAGCCTAGAGCCTATCATACAGAGTGAAGTTAAGTTAGAAAGAGAAAGACAAACATCAGATATATACATAAATATATGCAATTTAGAATGATGGTACTGATGAACCTATTTGCATGGCAGCAATGGAGATGCAGAGGGTGAGACAAGTTAAGACAGTAGCATGGAAATATATGTATTACCATACATAAAATAGATAGCTACTGGGAATTTGCTGCTATGATGCAGGGAGCTCAAACCCAAGCCGCTGTTCTGTGACAATCTAGAGAGATGGGATGGGGTGGGAGGTGGGAGGGAGGTTCATGAAGGAGGGGAAATATGTATACCTATGCTGCAGTCCATGCGGTCGCTGAGAGTCGGACACGACTGAGCGACTTCACTTTCACTTTTCACTTTCATGCATTGGAGAAGGAAATGGCAACCCACTCCAGTATTCTTGCCTGGAGAATCCCAGGGATGGGGGAGCCCAGTGGGCTGCCGTCTGTGGGGTCGCACAGAGTCGGACACGACTGAAGCGACTTAGCAGCAGCAGCATCAGCAGCATGCTGATTTATAATGATGTGTGGCAGAGACCAACACCATATTGTAAAGCAATTATTATCCAATTAAAAATATTTCTTTAAAAAAAGATTTGTCTTTTTCAGAGAACGTGTCTGGTAGTCAAGGATAATCAGGTACGTGTTTCTTTGCTCCATTCAATATTTTTAAGTAGTCCACAACTCAGCAGTGGCCACAGGACTGGAAAAGGTCATTTTTCATTCTAATCCCAAAGAAAAGCAATGCAAAAGAATGTCCAAACTAGTGCACAACTGCATTCATCTCACACGCTAGTAATGCTCAAAATTCTCCAGGCTAGGCTTCAATAGTACGTGAAACAAAAACTTCCAGATGTTCAAGCTGGATTTAGAAAAGGCAGAGGAACCAGAGATCAAATTGCCAGTATCTAGTAGATCTTAGAAAAAGCAAGAGAATTCCAGCAAAAACATTTACTTCCACTTCACGGACCATGCTAAAGCCTTTGACTGTGTGGATCACAACAAACCATGGAAAATTCTGAGAGATGGCAATACCACACCACCTTACCTGTCTCCTGAAGAAACCTCTTTGCAAATCAAAAATCAACAGTTAGAACTGGTAACAGAACCATGGACTGGTTTTAAATTAGAAAAGGATTACATCAAAGCTGTATATTGTCACTCTGCTTATTTAACTTATATGCAGAGTACATCATGAGAAATGTCAGGATGGATGAAGCACAAGCAGGAATCAAGGTGTCAGGAGAAATATCAATAACCTCAGATATGCAAATGACACCAGCCTTATGGCAGAAAGTGAAGAGGAACTAAAGAGCCTCTTGATGAAAGTCAAAGAGGAGAGTGAAAAAGCTGGCTTAAAACAACATTCAAAAAACAAAGATCATGGCATCCGGTACACTCACTTCATGGCAAATAGATGGGGAAACAATGAAAACAGTGACAGACTGTTTTCTTGGGCTCCAAAATCACTGCAGATGGTGACTGCAGCCATGAAATTAAAAGATGTTTGTTCCTTGGAAGGAAAGTTATGACCAAACTAGAAAGCATATTAAAAATCAGACATTACTTTGCTGACAAAGGTCTATATAGTCAAAGCTATGACTTTTCTAGTAGTCATGTATGGATGTGAAAGTTGGACCATATTGAATGCTGAGCACCGAAGAACTGATGCATTTAAACTATGGTGCTGGAGAAGACTCTTGAGAGTTCCTTGGACTGCGAGGAGATCCAACCAGTCAATCCTAAAGAAAATCAATCCTGAATATGCTGAAGCTCCAATACTTTGGTCACCTGATGCGAGGAGCCTGAAAAGACCCTGATGCTGGGAAAGATGGAAGGCAGGAGGAGAAGGGGCTGGCAGAGGATAAGATGGTTGGATGGCATCACCGACTCAGTGGACATGAGTTTGAGCAAACTCCGAGAGATTAAAGGACAGGATAAGCCTGGTATGCTGCAATCCATGGGTTGCAAAAATTCGGACACGACTGAGTGACTAAACAACAAATTCCTTTTTCTCAAGTAGTATTTTCAGAGGTTCATCCCTACCATTATAGTCTTTCCTCAGCTGTTTTAAATATTTGTAGAGGAATACGTTTGCTATCAAAGAATGTAGTAGCATGTTAAACTTTTTTCAAGAATAATTTCTTTGGGTCTTTTTCAGAAAAGAAAAAAAAAATGTAGCTGTTTACAATATGCACTGACTTGACATTTCCAAAATGGTGAAACTTCTTTATTGTTTTCCTATGGAATCATCTGCACTACAACTAAGTTTTCAAGTGCATTCTATTGTGTTCCAGTGGAATCAGCTAGTTCTATTTTCCATGTTTCATCACCTTTGAAATCTTCAAACAATTTGGCAAGTTTTTCTCTAAAGTACAATTGAGATCTCATGTGTAAAGTATTGTAATTTGGCATTCTATAGCTTGGTCATGTTCTTTAAAAACTCCGACTAAAAAGTTAGATTCTAAAGTTTGGGAGAGGGTGGGATGACTTCAGAGAGTAGTAGTAAAACCCATGCACTATCATATGTAAACAGACAGCCAATGGGAATTTTCTGTACGATGCAGGGGACCCAAAACTGGTGCTATGTAACAACCTAGAGTGGTGAAATTGGGAATGACGTGGGCAGGTGGTTTAAGAGGGAGGGGACCTATGGACTTTTGGCTGATTTATGTTGATATATGCCAGAAACCTTCACAATATTGCAAGGTAATCATCCTCCAATTAAAAATAATTTTTTTAAAAGATGCCATTTAAGTGACTTATCTCTAGATGATTTATGAAGCATTTCTAATTACTTCTAAATTTTTCTCCCTCAAAACTCATTTGCACCAGCAAGGTAAACCCAGTGTTAGTATCACGGTCCTCAGTAACAGCACAGTCCAACCACATGACTTCTTAAAATTCCAAATACAACTTCATCTAGGTAGAAAGCCATCTGAAACGTTCTTATCTCTAGACTCAAAGTAAGAAACACTTTTGATAAGAGTTATGCTTTTAAAAGTGAACTCCGTAGTAGACAGATTAAAAGATTTCCAAAGACAATCTCTCCTGGACAAGGTACTGAGCAGAGTGCTATGGGAGATGCCAGCTGCCACCACAGACCATCTTCCAGGTCTTCATCCAGGAAGCTTAGCAGGAGGATAAACATGCTCTGAACATTTTCTCAAGCAAGAACATAGTTGACTTTTTCCAGCAACCATGGGCATAGTTTAAAGATTCAGGATTGGGAGCTCGCATACACCCGTGGTGGATTCATGTCAATGTATGGCAAAACCAATACAGTATTGTAAAGTAAAATAAAGTAAAAATAAAATAAAATAAAATAATACAAAAAATAATAATAAATCAAACAATAACATATTCCCATAAAAAAAGAAAATCAGAAGATTGCCAGTTTAAAAAAAGAATCTGTATTTGTTGATTTTATAATTTACTCGATTTGTCGTTCTCAGTCTGAACTTTTCAGTGGGAAGTAATGCCTGGACTCTACATAACAGATGCAACATCAGCCCCCTAGCTGCAGTATTTTTAAACCATCTCATCCTTGTGCATTCTGAGGTTTCTAGTTTCGTCTTCAGCATCTCTGCAATTTCCTCTTGGTTTCGAGTCTACTACAATTCTGTTGTGAACAATTGTGTTGGAATTACTCTCACCTTCAGGTGACACACTGCACAGACTCTCTCTGCAAAACAGGACAGCTGACATCCACAGCACACTGCAAGCATACAGGCCCCGATCCCTTTTCCGGAACAGGCCTGTGTGTCCTCCCACCAGTCGGCCGCATGCTTACCTAGACTTGGCTGTGCTCTCTCCACACAACTTTGCTTATGACAAGGGAGACTGATTTTGAATTTATGTGATTCACCCAGGTATTTCTTTTTTTTTT
>SJYT01079245.1:412140-440896 GCA_006410635.1 Cephalophus harveyi | reverse complement strand
CTGCCTTATGACCCAGCAATCCCACTGCTGGGCATACACACCGAGGAAACCAGAATTGAAAGAGACACATGTACCCCAATGTTCATTGCAGCACTGTTTATAATAGCCGGGACATGGAAACAACCTAGATGTCCATCAGCAGATGAATGGATAAGAAAGCTGTGGTACATATACACAATGGAGTATTACTCAGCCATCAAAAAGAATTAATTTGAATCTTTTTGGATGAATGGATGGATGAAACTGGAACCTATTATACAGAGTGAAGTAAGCCAGAAAGAAAAACACCAATATAGATTCACCCAGGTATTTCTTAATCAAATGTGTGTTCTTGTGAAAAACTAAGCTGAACACATTTAAAAGACCATATATACGTGAAGACCACCCATCAGACCTCCAAGATAAAGCAAACATTGAAAGAATTGAAAGGACAAATGTCTATACAATAACAATAGGGGAATTCAATATTCCACTTGCAATAATGACTATGCAACCAAACAGAAAATCAACACGGAAATGGAGGATTTGAATAATATTATAGCTCATTAGAGCCAATAGACACATTCAGAACATTCTACCCAACAATAGCCGAACACATATTTTCCTCAAGTGCACATGGAATATACTAAAGGACAGGACTCCTGTGCCATGAAATAAGTCTCAATAAATGTAAAAGTTTAAATCATAAAATTATTAGAAAAAATCATTTCTAATCACAGTGGAATGACATTAGAAATCAGCAGCACAATTATATGGAAATTAAACAACAGCCTCTAAATGATCAAAGAAGGATTTGCAGGGAAAGAAACCCAAAGGTAGCAGAAAGCAGGAAATAATAAAGATTAGGGCAGAGATAACAAAATAAGAGACTAGAAAGTCAATAGGGAAAAACAGTGAAGGCAAGATTTGATTCTGTAGCCAATAAAACTGACTTTTAGCCAGATTGAACAACCTCAGCAACAAAATAGTTTCAAACAGAATCTGAAATTTTAAAAGATTACCAATGATTTTACAAAAGGAAAAAGGATTATGAGAATGCTTTGATCAATTGTATGTCAAACAATTGAAAGCACATCAAACAACAACAAAAAAA
Organism: Cephalophus harveyi; assembly: GCA_006410635.1. Taxonomy (NCBI): domain Eukaryota; kingdom Metazoa; phylum Chordata; class Mammalia; order Artiodactyla; family Bovidae; genus Cephalophus; species Cephalophus harveyi. The sequence continues at coordinate 439,803 of SJYT01079245.1, read as the reverse complement.
TACCACTAATCATTAGCAAGATACAAATAAAAACCATCACTGAGATACCCTACCAACATTAGGATGACTGTTTACTGAAAATAAAAGCAAAAAACAAAAAATAAGTAAAAATGGTTGGCTACAGTGCAGAGAAAACTGAACCCATGAATGTGAACTGTGCAAATGCTATGGAAACCAGTATGGTAGTTCCACAAACAAGAATGAAAACAGAATTATTTTATCCAGGAAGTCCACTACTGGGTCTATACCCAAAAGAAAACAGGAGCACAAGCAGATATCTGTACAACCATGTTCATAGCAGAATTATTCACAATAGCCAAAACATAGAAGCAAACCAAGTGCCCATGATCGGAACAACATGGTACACACACAATGGAATATTATCCAGCCTTAAAAGGACATTCTGATGTGCACTACAGCAGGTACCTTAAAGACCTTGTGCCAAGTAAATAAGTCAATCATAACAGAATATTTTATGATTCTACCTATACTGCATATCTAAAGTAGTCCACCTCACAGAGACAAACAGTAGAATGGTGGCTGCCAGGGGCTAGAAGGAGAGAGGAATAGAAGTTATTGTTTAGAGTGGGAAGAAGAAAAAGTTCTGGAGATGGATGTTAATGATGGCTGTACAACAATATCAATGCAATTTAATGACACTGAGCTCGACACTTAATGGTTATAACGGTAAATTTTATATTATGTGTATTTTACCACAATAAAACAAAAAAGGAAAAAGTATTTATGCATATATACATAAATATATAGGATGCACCACTTTCTTTTCATTTCTTTAGCATTTGCTTTTATTAAGCCCATATTCTTACAAAATTAATATTACATAAAAATTTTAAAAAAGGCATGTTGGAATTAGAGACACCTCCAGGATAATCTTAATATTGCTGATTACTTGTTCACCAGCTCTGAGGCATTTTCATTATCATAATAAATTATATCATTATATAATTATCTATAATTCTATCACACAACTATAATTCTAACTAAATGAACACTTCCTAAGCAAGTAAAATACTCCAGGGGCTGTGCATAAGAAAAAGATATTTTACTTTACTGGCTTTGTCCCTTTTTAATTTTGGGAGGATTGTTTGCCTTCTTTATCTTTCGATACTGAAAAAACTTCCTCTTATAGAGTAAGCTTTCTCTAAACTTTTCCTCTCCTGTACCAACTTTATGAACCTTAGAAGTTTTTGCAAATATCATAACATCCTATTAAAAAAATCAGAAGAGGAGCCATTATACTAATTCTTATCTCATTTATTTAAAAAAGTCCCAAGGTATTTATATTTATGGGACTCAAAACAGACATCCTGTTAAACTGTTTGAGAAAACATAAAGAGAGAAACACAAAAGCTTGAAGGCGAATAGTGAGAGAACTTCAAAACATGTATAATGTATTTTGATGAGGAGAATCAAAGGATCCCAGATTTAATCACATGCAGGACTTTAAAGTCTAATTATAGCAGTCCATCATCTGGAGCCAAAGGCCAGAAAACTAATTCTTACTCATAAATGCAACTGAATTGAACCTCATTTTGTGAAAGTGTCATCTGAGCTTCATGGAGCCCTGGCTGTTTCAGCCCTTCCCTGATTTTGTTTGTTGGCAAAATTCTACTGGAATATAAAACAAATTTCGGAGTTTGTCAATTAGAATTTCTCTAATGCATTTTCAGAAAGGGAAGAACTTCTGACCTAAAGCAATTTCAATCGTAAAATTACACTCAATAACCAGATTAGGCTGGTAAGGGAACACAGCACTGGTAAATGGAGTCCTCAAAAATATTCATAGAGCACGGATGGATGGATAGACAGATAAATAGATAGATGGGTATTCTTCTCTAGAAATTAAAAAAGTTTTTTGTTACATAGAAAACTAAAAGAAAAAATATATGCACAAACAATAAAGGAACTCAAAATTAATCTGAAAATTCACAAAAAACAACAATGTGCAAATTTCATTAAAAAGGGAAAAATTATAAAATGAAATAATTATTTTGAGGTAATAATCTAATTTTGAGGTCAGTGGTCTAAATGCTGAAAAACAGTTAGTCACCAAACATGAAAGCCGACTAAACAAGGAATTTTTCATTGTTTTTAGTGAATACACTAGGTTGACAATGAAGAAAATAACATACAAACTGACATTGAACCTTTGGTTTGTTTAGTTCATGGGCATTTCAAGGAACTGTTTCTGGTGCATTTTTTAAAACTGATATGTCTCACCTGCTTAAGCAATGCTTGACACATACTAGGCATCTAATAAGCATTTGTCAGTAAATTTGTGTCTGGATGTGGTCATGACGGCACTTCAGTTACAAACAAAATGGGTGACTTTTTGCTTATTGGTAACAGCACCCTTGTCAGTCCCTGAAAGCAGAAATCATTGTTCACTGGGCTCCACATTGTTCTCATACTGTAATAATAGACTACAACATCAACAATAAGATGTCTTTGTGGAAAGAGATGCTAGCATCTTCCTGTTCTAAAGTATCTGAATTTCAGATTATCTTCCAACTAGTTCTAGAAATAAATTCAGCTATACAGGTCCCACTAGAACCTGGGAAGACCCAGAAGCCCCTGGGAAAGGGTGAATTTCTGAGAGCTCCTTTCAGAAACTGCTGACATTCTATACATTCACCCAAGAGTTACAGACTCTCAGAGCTGAGAAGCATTTCTATCAGAAAAAGTTGTGATTATGCTTTCTGATAACATTAATATTCCTTTCAGAAGATGCAATAAAAAATAAGCAGTTGATCATCATTATCTTATTAGTGTTTAGATAATAACTGTAGGTGATAAACCTTTGGGGAGGGACACTCTTTTTCCAATGCCCTTTTGTGTATTTGGCATTTTTTTGTTTGTTTTTTACCTGGGAATCAATCATGTAATTTTTTTTTCTTTTTTTTTTTACAAATAAGCCTAGCAACAAAGTTTTGCTGCAACTGGGTACAAGCCATGAAAGCAGTAAGGACACATTGAACTTAGCAGGTTATGGGACACAGTTTTTCTGCATTAATAACCACTTGTCGAGAACAAAAAGTGTGAAGAGTAGACTAGTGTAGCATGAAAACGATTCCAAAGCAAGGTTGCCTCCATGCCAGTACGTACCTTGCCCCAGGTGTATGTGAGGGGTGCTTATACCACGCTGAGATAATCTCTACAGCCTTGTTTCCTGTTTTTGTGAGCCCCTGAAATCCAGAGTGATAGTACAAAATCTAATGGAAGGATATGTTACTTTGATTTTCACTTAAATGTCTATTTTTTTATTTCTCATGTCCTTACTCTTCTGAAACAAAGTTGCAGTAGTTAACTGCTGCTGCTAAGTTGCTTCAGTCCTGTCCCACTCTGTGGACCCCATAGACTGCAGTTCACCAGGCTCCTCTGTCCCTGGGATTCTCCAGGCAAGAACACTGGAGTGGGTTGCCATTTTCTTCTCCAATGCATGAAAGTGAAAAGTGAAAGTGAAGTTGATCAGTCGTGTCCGACTCTTCGCAACCCCATGGACTCCAGCCTACCAGGCTCCTCCATCACATATTTATGATTCCCATTTACTTAATTCAACGGAATGAACAATATAATAAATTGTATATTCATACCTGTCACTATATCTATTTCTCATTTTAAAAAAAAAAAACAGATTATATTTGATGTTATGCTGCTGGCGTGCAATTTTCTATATATACTGAATATTATTGTTTTGACTTCAGTTGCCTTGTTTTAGGCATTAGATCTTCTATATCCATAATAAGACTAAAACAAAGAAATAACTCTTTCTAAATGAAGAATGAGTGAGATGTAGCAAATACCCCTTGAGAAAAGGACATGATTTAAATTGGCAAAATAACTTTTATTCTCATATTGATGGACTTTGGTAAGCATCCTTGCCCAGGGCTCGGCAACTTCAGGACAGTATATTGCTTTTTTTTTTTTTAATTATGAAAGTCAAATTAACTTCTGTCCTATGGTACATAGTGGACTGCCTACATTGTCCCAAAGCCTTCTATTAAGATTGCTTCAGGCCTCAAACTTGAGTTAATGGCACCTTGTAGAACAGCAGCTCCAGGCTCTAATAGGGTTGATAATTTTGCCTGATTCACAGGGTGGCAGACCATGAGGATATAGGGTTTTTGAAATGCCTCAAAAGCTGTGGCACTGTGCAGCCTCACATTAGGAAGAATGCTGGTCTGAGACATTTCATTTGATTAGAAAGATTAGCTTAGAAAATACAGTTTGGGGCTACTTACATGAAACATATTTACAAAAATTTTTCAATAAAATAAGCAAAAATGTCTAAATAATCTCAATAGAAGTTAAATGTTTCTCCCTAAGAGAAATAAAAATTATTAGTTTGGACCACAGATAAGGAAGAAAGGGAAAGAGCAAAGTTTTAGAGATATATATCATCAAGGAGAAGCCTCCAGAAGATTTCTTCTACCCTCAGCACCAAGTGAGTTTTCATAAAGAATTAAATCAAGTGACCTTACTAGGCAACTCTCTTTGTCTGGGTCCAGGGCTTAAAAACATAATTGAAATAGACTAATATAACCCCTCCATGTATTAATGAAGAAATGAGGTCAGTAACTATGGCTATGGGCCAAATCAAGCCCTCTCTTTTTTGCAAATAAAGTTTTATTAGAACACAGTCATGCTCATTCATGTGCATGTTAGCTAGTCTATGGCAACTTTTATGATACAACTAAATAGTCACAGTGGAGGTTATACATAAGGCCTACAAGCCTAAAATATGCATGATCTAATACTTTATGGAAAAAAACATTGATCTCTGAGCTCAAACTTTAGGAAAATGTTCTTGACAAAAGTGAGTCTGGAAATTTCCTAAGTGTTCTTGAGGAAAAGAAAACTAAGATGTACTGAATAATGATGCTAAATCATGGGATATATTTATTTCATGTGTGCTTTAAAAAAGTCTATGAGATAGGTGTCATCCATACAATAGGTACAAATGCAAACACAATAGGTACAAATACACAATCTGAGGGTCGGCTTCTATGCAATGGTGCCTTGTCTGGGGTCCCTTCACACTGCTGTGGGGGTTGTATATTACTTATGTGTATCTCATTTTTGGAAGTGTCATCAGTCCACAGACATGATGCATTTATATATTTACGACAGCAAGCATCTGATAGATAGCACTAGTATGTAAGTTACAACAAAACCAGCATTACAACTGCAATGAGATAGGACATGCTTATTTTGAACTCACATGGAGATGCCAACTGGGCTATTGATAATGATTCATAATGTAGTATTATATCAATACCAAACTGAAATAACACATTAGCATATTAGATTGGGATGAGAAACCAAGTAAACAAAACATGAATGAAGATGTGAATTAGCAGCAAGCATGGTATGTGTTTTGGGTTTCCACCCCCCCACAGTGAAATGGGCTCAGAGCATTAAGTTATAAATGAACACTGGGAGAATGAAAAGACAGCCTCATATTTTGCCCCATAAAGTTGTTACCTATTCTTTATGGAGGCTGCTTTTGTGTACACCCTGACTCTTGTGGTGCTATTAAAATGTAAATTTTGTAGCAACATTAATAACTGAGAATTTCTGTGAAAGACATGCATCTCGCATAGAGATGGTATCCTTTTGATATTAAAGGAATATGCCTTGCTTACATTTTAATATTTAGATTATATGACTCAGCTTTAAACATAATATATAGACCAAATATCTCCAGTAGAGAAAATTCTTTGGAAAGGGTATCTATACTTGCAAACTAAGGCCAAATCTTGTCATTTGGTTCACTTTTAAGATCATTATATTTTACTACTAACAGTAGCATTTTCACAAATTCTAATGAAAAAAAAATCTGGACCATTATATTAGTCTAATTCTAATATACACATGCATTTACATGCATATTACTAAAATGATTTTTAACTGAATATTTAACTTTATATTTTTGGAATATTTTTTCTTCAGTAAATTTAAAAATACTGTTATAGTGATAAACGGGCTTCCTGGGGGCTCAGACAGTATCTGCCTGCAATTCAGGAGAACTGGGTTTGATCTCTGGGAGAAGGGAATGGCTACCCACTCCAGTATTCTTGCCTGGAGAATTCCATGGACAGAGGAGCCTGGTAGACTACAGTCAATGGGATTGCAAAGAATAGGACACAGCTGAGTGATTAACACTTTCACTTCACTTTTCATAGTGATAAACACATTTGAAGAATACTTGTGATGTATTTCAGAAATAGGTACAAAATAGCACAAAGGAAGAAGAGTTTATTTACACTGGGGAATTTCACAGTGGGGTTGATATCTCAACTGAGTTAGAAAACAGGTAGGATTTAGACTGATAGAGTGGGGAAAAAAGCAAATGTATCTCAGGCAGAAAGCTGTTGAGAAGATAACTAGATAGAAATTCCCAGTAGGCATGAGGGAAGATGAGTCTTAGAGAAATCAGCCCAAGGATGAACATTTGGGACCCATTTCTATGAAGAAACCAAAACCAACTTGTATGTATAAGATTACGAAGGGTGAGGGTGTTGAAAAGAAGAAACAAAGAAATGCAGAATATTTGGGCGATATCCATGTTAGAGAGCAAGAAAAAGTTGAAACACAGCATGTGAAAAAGTAGAAGTAAGAAGCGTGTTGTCAGAGAAGACTACAGAATTTCTGAGCGGTATGGGCAACCCCAGATGCTGCAGAGAAGCAAAAGTGAAAGCGGGATGTGAGAGGGTGATGGAATCTGTCAACTGCAAAGTTAAGAACCACATCATCAGGGAAGCAATTACAACAGAAGCCCAGTTCACAGAGAGATGCAGGTCCCCACTCTCGAGGATCGAGGGCGGAGGCAGCACAGGAACACACCTGTCCCTCGATGGTTTATAGCAAGCTCAGAAACGGGGGTCTAGGAAAACGTAAGCGTTCTTAAAATTATCATTTAGTGTACGTGTATGTGTGTATTTGTGCTTAATCTGGGGATAGGTGAAATCAGATCATACTTCAGTTACTTGAAATTAAAGATATGAGACTTAAGAGAGTTGACTGTTAGAAGATATATATATATAATGAAGAATATACTTGCTTAATTTGAACGTACAAGAAAAAGCAGATAAACCAAAGAGAAGAGCATACTCGTCAAAATGTAAAGGAAATTGAAGGGTTCTTTGAAACATGCCTGCTGCCTGGAAGGAATAAATCGAGTGCCATATACACAGTTATGTATGTGTGTGTGTGCTCAGTTGTGTTCGACTCTTTGCGACCCCATGGACTACAGTGTAGACCACTATGCTCCTCTGTCCATGGAGCTTTCCAGGCAAGAACACTGGGGAGGGTAGCGATTTCCTTTCCAAGGGATCTTCTGGGCCCAGGGGTCAAACTTGCGTCTTTTGTGTCTCCCGTATTAGCAGGCAGGTTCTTTACCACTGCACCACCTACAGACAACTGAGAATCACAAGATTCGTTTCCAAGATGATCTACAGGACCTAGAATATCTTGGTATATAAGCTGGTTCTTTTGTTCTGTTTAAAGAATTCAGCAAGATCTTACGTACAAATATTTAAGTTAAGAAGACATTTGAGACCTATTGAGAAGCTATTTTAAATTATCTTTCAAAGACATGAAACTTTACCCAGAATGAGCATCTTTTTAAAATTTCAGAATTGAAAAAAAAAAGTCTAACCACCTCACCCAAAAAAGTCTGAGAGTGAACCAGAAAAGGGAAAATCATCTTTGAACACAAATCAATTTTTCAAAGAAAAATATTAATAGTAAATTGGACACTCACAGGCCCAGCCACTTCTGAAGTATTTCACTGGAGTAAGGAAGCTTCCTGTCACTTCTCACTTTAGTCTCCACAAACTCCCATCTTTATCTGGAACTGTGTATTCTGTACCATTTTAACCTATACAACCTTGTCCCTTAGAACAAACAAGCATTATCAAATTTCGTGGCTTACTTACTTTTGAAAATGAGGTCATTTTAATTCTAGGTCAAGGAAAATTCAGACTTTCAATCCATAAAGGAAGAGCTCCAGGACTTTTAAGTGAGACCACACATTTATTCTCAATTGTATTATTCTGCCTGTGTAGTACTTCTAACAACAATCATTCAGCTTCGGAATCCTTGCTTCTAAACAGATCACATTTCAAGGCAATTCACTCCAGTTTAGGAAGTTGCAATTAGGCAGAAAGTCCCCCAAGGCATCGGAGGCAGGAAGAAACAGGGAAGCCGAGGAGGGGCCCCTCTGGGAAGAAAGATCTGAGAGTCCACAGGCTGTCTAGATTCTTTTAAACCTGAGGCCTTCATTGGCCAGCATCCTGCTGAGTCTGAGCTCTGTACTGAAACATTGAGCCTCTGCCCAAGTCTGCTTGACTCTGATAGCTCTCAATAGGTGTGTGCTCACATATCTCAGCTACTAGGGGCATTCCCCTTATCCATCATATATACTTAAATCAATAGTTTTTTAGCTTCCCTCTTTCTGCCTCGCATGTGGCAAGAATATCCTTTGAGCAAATAGAAGAGGGAAAGAGATCTGGGGATATTTTCACGTTGTTTAATGATTCAAAGAGAAATTTCCTTCCTTTATCCATGCCACTACCTTTCAAAAGGCAAACAAACTGCATGCAAATGTAGGTCAGCTCTAGCACATGGATGCCCTCTTCCATCCTCTCACAGAGGATGAGATGGTTAGATAGCACCACTGACTCAGTGGACACGAGTTTGAGCAAACTCCAGGAGATAGTGAAGGACTGGGAAGCCTGGCACGCTTCATTCCATGGGTCGCTAAAAGTCAGACATGACTGAGCCACTGAACAACAATAATCCTCTTCCATTTGGGAACAGGATGCAGAAGAGCCTGTCAGGCTACATTCCATGGGGCTGAGAGAGCCAGACACAAGTAGTGACTAAATTAGCAATGGAGTGTCTCAACAGTAGTCTCACAGTTGCCATATGGTGGTCTAAGACACATCTCAGTTTTGCCCTTTAATGATCCTTTTAGGGAGATGAATTAACTTGAAATTCACAGTTAACTGTTTCAGCCACATGGAGGAGGAGGTGGGAAGCACAGTGATAGACTCGGGGGAAGTGCAAAGAGGAGGGAAAAGAGGGACCAAGTTCCTCCAATCTTTCCAGGCATAAACAGCAGAGGAAAATTAGGCAAATCTCATAGCCAGTTCAAATTTGGAATACCGTAGAATTGTATCTTATATACTCTGTTTTTATGATTCATCGGGGCCTGTGAATTATCAGAATGCATGGTACATTTGTGGCCATTGCATAGAACGTGGAGCATAATTTTATCATTTAAAATTGCATAAATTTATAGCTGTATCCCTTATTTTATGACATATTTTCAGTCATGTCTATGATTTATTTGCTGCTTGGTCTACCATATAATGTCAAATTGCAACATTGTTCCCGTGAGGGAACATAAAACCTTTATAACAGTCTGTTTTACACTCAGGTTTCAACGAGTACGATGTGGTGACAAGTTGGAACTTGCCACAGCAGTTTTATGAACTCTCCTTGACATTAGATTTATGGCTAAAGAATAAAATGCCCCTTGTGAATATTTAGCAGTTTATCCAAACCAAATTTTAAAATGTTGAGAAACATACTGTGTTTTAAACTTAACCTTCAGATCCTTGTTTTAGGCCCTCTCTGTTCTCCTGGCCTGAAGGTAATTAGTTTCCTAAAGATGTTATGTGTCTTATTCATTTGACACCTAAATGTAACCTGCCTTGTATTGCTATTGTACTTGCTGAGCCTTTCTTTAGAATGCCATCAATACAGTATTATTTACATAGGAAGGCTACAAGTAGTTAGAATGAATTAAAAAACATTCATTATTTCGCTTTTAGAAAAGGCAATTTACCTCCTCCCCACACAAACACACAAGAATTATGACTTCTTAAAAAAAAACACGGTGACATAACCCTCAATTTGTTCTGATTTCATAACATTTGCAGACTCACAAAAGAAAGTAAAATCACTTAGCAAAGTAATGAACTTGACATATGAAGCAAAAGTTTGAAAACATTAATTACAATGATCACTATAATAGGACATGGTTTTAAATATTTTAGAGACATTTATTATAGTAAGTCTTACTTATTTTTATATGGAAAATTAAGGTATTTAGAAGACTTCAGGCACAAAAACATGCTAAATTACTTATTAAATTACTAAAGTGCTGTTAATGCAAATATTTATATTTAAGACATATGTCCTCTCATAACATTAAGGTATAATTCCAACTGTAAAGAAGTTTTTCCAGCAAATGTCTAAGAAAGAAAGAAAGTGAAGTCACTCAGTCATGTCCGACTCTTTGCAACTCCATGGACAGTAGCCTGTACCAGGCTCCTCCGTCCATGAGATTTTCTAGGCAAGGGTATTGTAGACAGAAGCTTTACCATCTGAGCCACAAGGGAAGTAGATGCAAATGTCTAAAGGTCTTCCCTAATTTTATAATAAATAAAGTAAAAAAAAGGCCAAAGTTAGTAGAAGGAAAGAAATAATAAATATCAGAGTGGAAATAAATGAAATAGAGATTAAAAAAGTGAAAAGATCAAGAAAAGTAAGAGATGGTTCTCTGGGAAGGTATACAAAATCGGCAAAGTTTTAGCCAGACTCAAGAGAAAAAGAACAGGACAAATTAAATACAATCAGAAATGAAAGAGAGGAGATTCAACCCACACCATAGAAATACAAAGGATCATAAGAGGTTATTACACACAATTTTGTGCCAGCAAATTGGACAAGCTAGAAGAAAAAGATTAAAAAGCAGAGACACTATGTTGCCTACAAAGGTCCATATAGTTAAAGCTATGGTTTTTCCAGTAGTCATATATAAATGTGAGAGTTGGACCATAAAGAAGGCTGAAATACAAAGAACTGATGCTTTTGAACTGTGGTGCTGGAGAAGACTTTTGAGAGTCCCTTGGACTGCAAGATCAAACCAGTCACTTCTAAAGGAAATCAGTCCTGAATATTCATTGGAAGGACTGATGCCAAAGCTGAAGCTCTAATATTTTGGCCAAGCTCCAATATTTGGCTCTAATATTTTGATAAGAAGAGACAACTCATTAGAAAAGGCCTTGATGCTAGAAAGATAGGAGGAGAAGGGGACAATAGAGGATGAGATGGTTGGATGGCATCACCGACTCAACGGACATGAGTTTCAGCAAGCTCCAGGAGATGGAAAGAGAAGCCTGGCATGCTGCAGTCCATGGGTCGCAAAGAGTTGGACATGACTGAGCGACTGAACAACAACAAAGAAGAAACAGATAAATTCCTAAGAACATACAATCTTCCAAGACTGAATCAGGAAGAGACAGAAATTTTGAACAGACTGGTCACTAGTAATGAAATTGATTCGGTAATAAAAAAAAAATTCCCAATAAACAGAAGTCCAGCTTCATAGGAGAATTCTACCAAATATTTGAAGGCTCACACCTGTTCTTCTCAAACCATTTCAAATAAGAGGAAGAAACACATCAAAGCTCATTCTACAAAACCATCATTACCCTGATAATAAAATTGGACAGAGATATCACAAAAAAAGAAAACCACAGGCCACTAACTCTGATCAACACAGATGCAAAAGTTCTCAAAGTATTAAAAAACCAAATTCAACAATATGCTAAAATGATCATACACCATGATCAAATCAGGTTTATTTCAACAATGCAATAATGATTCAACATCCATAAATCAGTCCATGTGACACGTCACACTAACAGAACAGAGGTTAGGAATCATATCATATCAATATATGCTGAAACAAAATCAGCATCAGACAAAATCCAACATCAATTTATGGCAAAAGTTCTCAGCGAGGTGGGTTTAGAGGAAACATACCTTAACATAATTAATGTGGACTATGCCAAAGCCTTTGACTGTGTGGATCACAATAAACTGTGGAAAATTCTGAAAGAGATGGGAATACCAGACTACCTGACCTGCCTCTTGAGAAACCCATATGCATGTCAGGAAGCAACAGTTAGAACTGGACATGGAACAACAGACTGGTTCCAAATAGGAAAAGGAGTACGTCAAGGCTGTATATTGTCACCCTGCTTATTTAACTTCTATGCAGAGTGCATCATGAGAAACACTGGGCTGGAAGAAGTACAGGTTGGAATCAAGATTGCCGGGAGAAACATCAATAACCTCAGATATGTAGATGACACCACCCTTTATGGCAGAAAGCGAAAAAGAACTAAAGAGCCTCTTGATGAAGGTGAAAGAGGAGAGTGAAAAAGTTGGCTTAAAGCTCAACATTCAGAAAACTAAGATCATGGCATCCTGTCCCATCACTTCATGCTAAATAGATGGGGAAACAGTGGGTGACTTTATTTTTCTTGGCTCCAAAATCAGTGCAGATGGTGATTGCAGCCATGAAATTAAAAGACACTCACTCCTTGGAAGGAAAGTTATGACCAACCTAGCTGCTAAGTCGCTTCAGTCATGTCCAGCTCTGTGCGACCCCATAGATGGCAGCCCACAAGGCTCCCCCATCCCTGGGATCCTCCAAGCAAGAATGCTGGAGTGGGTTGCCATTTCCTTCTCCAATGCATGAAAGTGAAAAGTGAAAGTGAAGTTGCTCAGTCATGTCTGACTCCTAGAGACCCCATTGACTGCAGCCTACCAGGCTCCTCTGTCCATGGGATTTGCCAGGCAAGAGTACTGGAGTGGGGTGCCATTGCCTTCTTCGATGACCAACCTAGACAGTATATTAAAAAGCAGAGACATTACTTTGCCAACAAAGGTCCGTCTAGTCAAGACTATGGTTTTTCCAGTAGCCATGTACAGATGTGAAAGTTGAACTATAAAAAAAGCTGAGCGCTGAAGAACTGATGCTTTTGAACTGTGGTGCTGGAGAAGACTCTTGAGAGTTACTTGTGCTGCAAGGAGATCCAACCAGTCCATCCTAAAAATCAGTCCTGGGTGTTCATTGGAAGGACTGATGCTGAAGCTGAAACTCCAATACTTTGGCCACATGATGCGAAGAGCTGACTCATTTGAAAAGACCCTGATGCTGGGAAAGATTGAGGGCAGGAGGAGAAGAGAATGACAGAGGATGAGATGGTTGGATGGCATCACCGACTCAATGACATGGGTTTGGGTGAACTCTGGGAGTTGGTGATGGACAGGGAGGCCTGGTGTGCTGTGGTTCATGGGGTCGCAAAGAGTCAGACACAACTGAGCAACTGAACTGAACTGAACTGAGACAAATCCACAGCAAACATGATACTCTATGATGAAAATTTGAAATTTTTTCCTATAAAATTAGAAATAAGAGAAGGATGCCCATTATCACCACTTTTATTGAACATAGCACTGGAAATTCTAATCACAACACTCAGGTAAGATTAAAAGCATCCAAAATGGAAAAGAAGTGAAATTGTCAACTATTAGCAGATGACATGATATTACATACATAAAGAAAACCCTAAAGATGCCATCAAAAACTATCAGAACTGATCAGTGAAACTCAGTAAACCTACAAGATACAAAATCAATATACACAAATCTGTTGCATTTCTATACATTAATAACAAACTATAAGAAATTAAGAAAGCAATTCTATTTTCTTCTAAAAAAATAAAGTATCTAGGAACACATTTAACCTAGGAAATAAAAGACATATTTGTACATCAGTTTATAATACACTCTTGAAGACATTGAACATGGCACAAAAAAATGGAAAGCTATATCATGCTCATGGATTGGAAGAAATAATGATATTAAACTATCCATACTCCTCAGAGCAACCTAGATTCAATGCAATCCCTATCAAATTATCAAGGGTATTTTTGGCAGAACTGGAGCAAAGAATCCTAAAATTTGTATAGAACCACAAATCACCCCAAAAAGCTGAAGCTTCTTTGAGGCTGGGATGTGTAATGACATGGATCTACCATTAGAGTATTTTGTACAAGTTTCACTGGTTTAGAAATCCTTCATGCTTAATCTACTCACCCCTCCCTCCAAAGCCTTGCTTTTACTGCACCCACCAAATTTAGATAAGCTGTGTTTACATTTAGTTCAAAATATTTTCAAACATCTCCTGTGATTTCTTTTTTGACCTAGGAATAATTTAGAAATATGTTGTTTGAGTTTTACATGTTGGAATTTTCCAGTTATGTTTCTTTGATTGATTTCTAGCTGAAGTCCATTGAGATCTGAGAGCAGACATTTTATATTTTTGTTCTTTTTCACTTGTGAAGATGTGTTTTATGGCCCAGAATGTGGCCTATCTTAGTGAATACTGCATGTGACTTTGAAAAAAAAAAAAAACATGTATCCTCCTGTTGGATGAAGTAGCATAGCATATAGATGCCATTTATATCCAGTTGATTGGTGGTGGTATTGAGTTCAGCTATGCCTTACTGGTTTTCTACTTTCTGGATCTGTCCATTTCTGAAAGAGAGTAATGAAATCTTCAATTCTAACAGTAGATTAATCTCTTACCCCTTACATTTCTATCAGTGTTTGCTTCTTGTAGCTTGAAGCTCTCTCAATAGGCACATACACATTATGAATTGCTACCTTTTGTTGGAGAACTGACCTTTTTATCATCATGTAATATGCTCTTTTTATCCTTTACTTTTAAGTCTGCTCTTTCTTAATATAGCTATTCTTGCTTATTGTCTGATTAGTGTTAGCACGGAATATTTTTCTCCATCAATTTACCTTTAGTCAAAAGTGTCTTTATATTTAAAATAGGTTTTTTAGAGGCAACATAGACTTGGGTCATGTTTTCTGATCCACTCTGACAATCTGTCTTTTAACTGGTACTTTTAGACCATTGATGTTCAAAATGATTACCAGTATGGTTGGATTAATATTGACTATTTCTGTTACTATTTTCTATTCATTGTGCTTGTTTTTTATTCCAATTTTCATCTCCCACTCTTTTTCTGTCTTGTATGCTTTTGATTAACATTTATATGATCAATTTTTTTTTCCTTCTTTGGCATGAACACATAGAGATGAAAGGGGCCCTTAGATACAGAAGGAGGTCCATGTGCACACTTGCAAGTCAAGGAGCAAGGCCTCGGAAGAAACCAAACCTGCTGACACCTTGATGTTAGGCTTCTGGTCTCCACAACTGTGAGAAAATAAATTTCTGTTGTTTAAGCTCCCAGTCTATAGTACTCTGTTATATCAGCCATAAAAATTAGCAGAGTAGGTATACCATAGGAAGAAAATAGTTGGAGGATTCACTCTAAGCAATGACATACACTTAAATTCTCTTAAAAATGAGGGAAGAGCAAAGATATTCTCAAAGACTCAAGGAGTCGGTAAATGAGAAACAAATATATATTTAAAAACTAAAGTATATGCTTCTGGCAGAAAGAAAATTATTCCATGTGGAAATATGTAAATGCAAGAAGCAGTGAAATAACCTGAAAATGGTAGCAATTATGGATAAAATAGAAACTTCCTCTGCTAAACAACAATTGCAAGTTCCTATAAAGTCCAACAGTATGTACCTCAGTAGACATATTCATAATAATGCAAAAGTTGAGAAAGGCATAAACAGAGCTTAATGGTTTGAAGGTACTACTGGTATTGTGGGAAGTGGTAAAAACAGTAATTTACTTTAGATTCAATACATTAAAATCCTGCTCTAATCTTTATGATAGGTGGTAAAAGGACAGTAAAAGGATGAATAAATAGTAAAATAGTAGAATGCAAAATGAAATACTAAGACATATTCTTAGCTAATCAAATGAAGGCAACAAGTGATGGGTCAAAGAGAAAAGATAAAGTAAAATGAGTGGTATCAGTTATACCAATAAATGGAAATGAATTAAATATGCCAAATAAAGCACAAAGAGCATCAGCATTGGGAAAAATTAAAAAACATTTTGTTGCTAAAAAAACAAAAATGGAAAAAAAAATGGACTCTAAAGGTTGAAAATAAAGAGCTAGAAAGAGAAATTCTATGAAACTATTAACAAAAATAAAATGGATCTATCTAGACTAATAATCATAAATTCAAATTTAAGCAGAAAAAAAAAGTCATTACTAGAGAAAAAGAAACATTTCACATGGCAAACAGGTACAGCTGAATGATTGTACTGATGACCTCAACTGGGCACCTCTCCCTTTATCCATGGCTTTTCACATTCACTGAACTACATAGTTGGAGTATATTTTCTTACTCCTCTACTTTGTGCCTACTGATGCTACTTGTTTTCGTGAAAAAAAAAGAAAGATGGCCAGACTGACTGACTGACATCAAGGAGGGGCTTGAAGAAGAACCTGTGTGTTATAATTTTCTCTCACTTCTCTGTAGTAACCATGAGAACACATCCAAGATATCCTTTTGTAAGGATTTTAGAGACAAATACATGGGAGAGATGGGTTAATCCAGTCAAGCCTGACATAGAAAAGTCAATAGACAACTTCCAGAAATGGGGAAATGTGAAGGAACAGAAAGGAAAAAAAATCTAGAGTCAATGAGCCAACCTTCCTCTGATTGGAATCAGAAGTTAGTCTGAAAGAGAGCAGGAGAATCACTCAGTCAACTAGTTGGCACACAGGAAATAATACAGCATTTTTTAAGCACATTATGTTCGCAGATGATTTGTTATCCATCATTATTGTATAAAACAGATAATATTCAAGACAAATTCACTCACATGACTGTCNTCAGAAGTTAGTCTGAAAGAGAGCAGGAGAATCACTCAGTCAACTAGTTGGCACACAGGAAATAATACAGCATTTTTTAAGCACATTATGTTCGCAGATGATTTGTTATCCATCATTATTGTATAAAACAGATAATATTCAAGACAAATTCACTCACATGACTGTCATAGAAGGTTTGCTGGAAGGTTGGAATTGACTGCTAACAGTCAAGCAGTCCTCCCTAGCTTGATGGTCTGAGGGTGGTCAGACTATTATTTATATGGTGACTCAGAGCTGGGTTGGGAAGATCCCCTGTAGAAGGAAATGGCAGCCCACTCCAGTATTCTTGCCTGGAGAATTCCATGGACAGAAGAGCCTGGTGCGCTATAGTCCATGGGGTCACAAAAAGTCAGACACAATGGAGTGACTCTTTCTTTCACATTCAGAGCCCCAAATGAGAGGCCTTCAAGAAGCTCCAAGAGAAGCCACAAAGTTTTCTATTCTTTTAAGCTCCAGAACTTCATTTCTGTTGTAGTCTGTTAGTCAAGGAATTCATCTAGGCCAGACCTGTTCTGAGAGGGAGCCAATTAGACACAACTTGTCAACAGGAGAGTGAGGCAAGAATTGCACGCCACTGTTAACCTACACATTGGATGTGATCAAACAGAGATGGCAAGAGTGAACATCGACATCTTAAATCAGTGAACTGAAATGGATGGGAATGGGCAAATTTCATTCAGATGACCACTATATCTACTACTGTGGAAAATAATCCATTAAAAGAAATGGAGTAGCCCTCATAGTCAATAAAAGAGCCCAAAATGCAGTACGTGGGTGCAATCTCAAAAACTAAAGTGACCACACCATCTTGGTTATGCAGGTCATTAAAACCTTTCTTGGGAGAAGGAAATGGCAACCTACTCCAGTATTCTTGCCTGGAGAATCCCAGGGACAGAGGAGCCTGGTGGGCTGCTGTCTATGGGGTCGCACAGAGTGGGACACAACTGAAGCTGAAGTTGAATGGTTCTGTGAAGACCAAGACCTTCTAAAACCAAAATCAACACCAAAAAAAAAAAAAAAAAAAAAAGTCCTTTTCATCATAGTGGATTGGAATGCAAAAATAGGAAGTCAAAGGATACTAACAGGCAAGTTTAATCTCAGAGCACAAAATGAAGCAGGTCAAAGGCTAATAGAATTTTGTCAGGAGAGCACACTGGTCATAGTGAACACCTTTTTCCAACAACACAAGAGAAACTCTACCCATGGACTTCACCAAATGATCAATATCAAAATCAGATTAAATATACTTTTTGCAGCCAAAGATGGAGACGCTCTATACATCCAGCAGAAATAAGACCTGGAGTTGACTGTGGCTCAGATCATGAGCTCCTTATTGCAAAATTCAGATTTAAATTGATGAAAGTAGGGAAAAAACATTAAGCCATTCAGGTGTCACCTAAATCAAATCCTTTATGAGTATACAGTGACAGTGATGAATTCAAGGGATTAGATCTGGTAGAGAGACTGCTTCAAGAATTATGGACAGAAATTCATGACATTGTACAGCAAGCAGTGACCAAAACCTTCCCAAAGAAACAGAAATGCAAGAAGGCAAAGGGGTTGTCTGAGAGCTTTTACAAATCGCTGAGGAAAGGAGAGAAGCAAAAAGCAAAGGAGAAAGGGAAAGATATTCCCAATTGAATACAGAGTTACAGAGAACAGCAAGAAGAGATAGAAAGGCTTTCTGAATAAATAATACAAAGAAGTAGAGGAAAGCAATAGAACTGGAAAGACTAGAGATTTTCTCAAGAAAAGTGGAGCGATCAAGGGAACATTTCATGCAAACATGGGCACAATAAAGGACAGAAAAGGTAAGGACCTAACAGAAACAGAAGAGATTAAGAAGAGATGGCAAGAATACACAGAAAAACTATACAAGAAAGGTAAAGTCGCTTAGCAGCGACTTGCTGCTGCTAAGTCGCTTCAGTTGTGTCCCACTCTGTGCGACCCCATAGACGGCAGCCTATCAGGCTCCTCTGTCCCTGGGATTTTCCAGACAATAATACTGGAGTGAGTTGCCATTTCCTTCTCCCAGGAAAGGTCTAATGACCTGCATAACCAAGATGGTGTGGTCACTCACCAGAGCCGGACATCCTAGAGTGTAAAGTCAAGTAGGCCTTAGAAAGCATTACTATGAACAAAGCTAACCAGAGGTAGTGAAATTCCAGCTGAGCTATTTAAAATCCTAAAAGATGATGCTGTGAAAGTGCTAAATTCAATATGCCAGCAAATTTGGAAAACTCAGCAGTGGCCACAGGACAGTAAAAGATCAGTTTTCGTTCAACCTTAAAGTAGGGCAATGTCAAAGAATGTTCAAACCACCGTACAATGGTGCTCATTTGGCATATTAATAAAGTTATGCTCAAAACCCTTCAAGCTAGGCTTCAACATTACATGAACCTAGAACTTCCAGATGTACAAGCTGGGTTTAGAAAAGGCAGAGCAATCAGAGATCAAATTGCCAACATTTGTTGGATCATAGAGAAAGAAAGGGAATTCCAGAAAAACATCTACTTCTGCTTCACTGACTATGCTAAAGTCTTTGACTGTGTGGATCACAACAAACTGTGGAAAATTCTTAAAGAGATGGGAATACTAAATCACCTTACCTGTCTCCTGAGAAACCTGTATGCAGATCAAGAAGCAACAGTTAGAAACAGACATGGAAGAACAAACTGGTTCAAAATTGGGAAAGGAGGACATCAAGGTTGTATATTGTCACCCTGCTTATTTAACTTATACGCAGAGTACATCATGCAAAAGGCCACCTGGATGAATCACAGGCTAGAATCAAGATACCTGAGAGAAATATCAATAATCTCCAATATGCAGATAATATCACTTGAATGGGAGATACTGAAGAGGAACTAAAGAGCCTCTTGATGAGAGTGAAAAAGGACAGTGAAAAATCTGGCTTAAATGTTGACATTTAAAAAGCTAAGATCATGGCATCTAGTCTCATCACTTCATGGCAAATAGAAGGGAAAAAAGTGGAAGCAGTGACTGATTTTATTTTCTTGGGCTTCAAAATCAGTGCAGATGATGACTGTAGCTATGAAGTTAAAGACACTTGCTCCTTGGAAGGAAAGTTATGACAAACTCATACAGCATATTAAAAAGCAAAGACATCACTTTGCTGACAAAGTTCTGTATAGTCAAAGCTATGGCTTTTCTAGTAGTCATGTACCGATGTGAGAAGTGGACCATAAGCAAGGCTAAGCATTGAAGAATTGATGCTTTCGATTTGTGGTGCTATAGAAGACTCTTGAGTCCCCTGGACTACAAGCAAATCAAACCAGTCAAACCTGAAGGAAATCAACCCTGAATATTCATTATAAGGACTGATGCTGAAGCTCCAATACTCTGGCCACTTAATGCAAAGAACCAACTCACTGGAAAAGACCCTGGTGCTGGGAAAGACTAAAGCAGACAGTGAAGGGGTGGCAGAGGATAAGATGGTTAGATAGCATCATGAATTCAAAGGACATGAATTTGAGCAAACTACAGCAGACAGTAAAGAAGAGGGAATCCTGGCATGCTGTGGCCATGGGGTCATAGAGTTGGATAACACTTAGCAACTGAACAAGAACAGCAATCGACCTACACAATTGCAAATATTAGTGTGAAAGGTAAATTCCTGGTTGATGGGAATGTAAAATGGTTTTGAAAATCACTTGGTAGTATGCTCTAATTGTATGCCTAACTGAACACACAGTTATTATACTCTTAGATAACTACATAAATGTTAACATATGTTCTCCAAAGGACATGCACTAAAATAATGATTGTAATGCATTTTGTCTCAAATGAGAGAATATAGGAATGTCTTCTACTAGTATGACTAAAATGTGTGTGACAGACTACAATGCCCCATCCAACACATTCTTACTTAAAATAAGATTTTGACAATTTTATTCTGGGGGCGGGGAGCTGTACATGCCCCCTCTCCCCCTGAATCTGAGTTGATGGCTCTCCTTAGAGTGACACTATGTGACTTTTGAATCTAAGTCATGAAATAACACTGAGTCCCAGCCTGATTATCTTGGGATGCTCACTCTTAGAACCAAGC
Organism: Cephalophus harveyi; assembly: GCA_006410635.1. NCBI lineage: Eukaryota > Metazoa > Chordata > Mammalia > Artiodactyla > Bovidae > Cephalophus > Cephalophus harveyi. The sequence goes on along the minus strand of SJYT01079245.1, from coordinate 419,027 downwards.
TCTGTGCCATAAAGAAGCCCAAGTGGGCCACTGAGAGCCCTCACCTGGAGAGAACGGCACCAGTGCTGAGGGCCGGCTTGTGCCAACATGCTTGAAACATTGGTGCTAGGACCCGAAACCAGATGGAGGCCTAAAGGCTTCCTGAGAAAAGTGTCAGTGAGATCCTAAAAGGCATCAGGGAGGCTGTGAGTGAAGACCTACAGGAAGGACATGTCACTGGAAAGGGGAGGCAACAGACCCCGGGTTATCAGGGCGGGACTGTCCGCAATGCTGACGCTGGCAGGACTGGGGAGAGGGGAACACCGCGGAGCGGGAAGGCTGGCCAGGAGATTTTCAGGCAGAGTGTTTGAAGGGCCATCTGTTATCTTCTCACTGTTAGGATTAAATGTGAGAAGAGAGGCACGGCCTAAGAAGTGCTTAAACAGAAAAAAGCCAGGAGTTGTAAAAGAAAATTGTTTCTCATTTCCAACCTCTCTTCATGGGAAAATATTCTCAAATTATGACTCGTAAAGACATTATCCCACAGTTGCCTTACAGAGACAGCAAGGCAGAGAAAAGCGTACGGCTGTAGATTCTGCCTGATACACATATAATGTATATATATAAAACTGGTAACAGGTGTATTCCAGGTACCATCCTTCTGTACAAATACTTTTCCACTATAGCATTCTGTCTTAAAAGTTTTACAGTTATATCATGATGATGATTAAATTAATAACAGGCTATTTTGCTTAACTCCAAGAGTCTTAAAAACAACCTAAAAATTACAGAAGTAAACAGTGTAGCTATGTATTAATATGTTGAAGTTATAGAAATTGTATCCATGTAGATTTAATAAGTCCAGTGTGTTTTCACATTTTAAAATTCATCGATACCTATTATCCTCTAATAATGTAGCCTGTGACAGGATATTTACACACATACATACATATATATACACACACATATATGTATCACATATGACTGTTTTAAGCCATTTGTCTTCTACAGTCGTCTATAGTGCAGCAAGAATCACAGGTGCACTGTGAATTCACACAACACAATACTAGCAAAGGGCAATGAAAATGGCAAACATTATGGATACAAACAAAAGAACATGGATGATTCCTCAGTAAGGTTAGGACCAAGATGTGTACATAAGGCACGAACCAATTTTTAAGGTTTACAAATGGACAAAATCATTTGAATTTTAGAACTTATATTAGTGGTTTCTCTTGAAGGTAGTAAAGACGTATGCTGCTGCTGCTGCTAAGTCACTTCAGTTGTGTCCGACTCTGTGTGACCCCATAGACGGCAGCCCACCAGGCTCCCCTGTCCCTGGGATTCTCCAGGCAAGAACACTGGAGTGGGTTGCCATTTCCTTCTCCAGTGCATGAAAGTGAAAAGTGAAAGTGAAGTCGCTCAGTTGTGTCTGACTCTTAGCGACCCCATGGACTGCAGCCTACCAAGCTCCTCCGCTCATGGGATTTTCCAGGCAAGAGTACTGGAGTGGGGTGCCATATGGGTATAATATAAAATTTTTCGTACCCTAGTTACGTTCTGTTTCTTTATGTGAGTCCTGTTCATAAGGGTAAGATCACTTTATAAGATTTTATCAAGTTTTATATCTGCAACTTGTGCTATATGTGTGGAGATCAAATGTGGTTAAAAAGTGCTCTGGGTTCCAGCCTTGCCTGAAGAACATTAAAGTACAGAATTACATTACACTAATAATTTAACAACAATGCCTGGGATGCATGCTATGATCTGGAAGGTAACAACCAAAAGGGAAGGTAACCACTAGGAGGAAAATGTATCCTTGACAAGCCAATGTTAATAGTAGAGAAAAATCAAATAAATACGGTAAACACAATATTGGTCCAAAGGATGGCAAGAGAGAACAGGGAATGGATGAGAGAGCTCTGACAAAGAGAACAATGGTGAGTCAGAAGATAAAGCAAATGTAAATATGCCAGTAACTTCTGGACTCTAAGCAATGTACATTAGGTCTAAGAAAAATGCAACATATCTAAAGAGAAAAGAGCTTCCCCGATAACCCTCATTCTGGTTTGTGAAACTGAGATGCACAGGGATGTGTGGACAACTACAAGACAGGTTTAACAGTGAAGAGGTCGATCATCTCTCTGCCTCTTCTGGGTTCAAAAAAACTACTCTGAATTCTTCCTGTGCCTTTAAATGAGTTACTTAGATTATTTTACACTTCTGTTTTCCTCATCTATAGAAGACATAATAATATTATCTGCAAAGTATATGCTTTGAGAGGAATAACTGAAGAAAAATTCTTTGCAAATTGTCAGGTAGCTAATAACAATAGATGGTGCACAATGATTTTATTACTGTTATTTCTACATATAAAAGGACCCAAGGCTCACCAGAAATAACATTAGCTTCCTGAGTTCTTTATCTCTAATTGTCTAGATATTCTTGTCAAGGAATTTTTCTTTTCCTTTTTAAACAGAGTTCATATTGCTATATCTCTAAGTTCTTTTGTGCTTGTATGGGAATAATATTGTGATTGTGAATAATATTCTTGGGTCATAATTTCATTCCCTTGGAACTCTGAAGACACTGTTTCATTGTCTTCTGACTTTGACTCTTACTATGGAGACGCTGAAGACCTGGCTCATTTTTCCTGCTTTTAAGTGACATTTTTTTGGTGTGATTGTCTACAGAATTCTGTCTTTATCCTTGAAGTTCAATAGCTTCACTTCAGGCTATCTGGAGCCTTTGTTAGAATGTGCTGGCTTTTGTTAAATAAATGCTGTGTAGGAGAGACCATCTCTGTTAATTTTGTGGTATAGCCTCATCCCATAGAAGGATACCACCGGGCTTCGGGTAAATTCCCCAACACAGTATGTGGGTCTCTTTGCTGGAAACAGGCAGCCCTGTTTGATTTATCATGTTGTACACTTTTCGAGCTGCCAGTTTCTCCTCTTCTTCAGGCAGAGTGGGGAAAAGAAAGTGTGCTCTCACTTCATTCCTCTCCACACTTGAACGTGCTAATGGAGATTCCTCAGAACCATCATTTTACCAGGATGTGGCTTCTAGAGAAAGAAGTCAGGTTAAGGAATTGTGATTCTTTTTAGCTTTTCCTACAAAATTCAAATTTAGAGAATCTTACTTTATGCCCTTGAATTTTTGAACATGATTTCATTAAATTATATCTCTTTCCTTATTTTATTTATTTCAGGGCTTATGAGACTTTTTTGTTCACTTGTTTATTAGCTATTATGGCTTTTTGTTAATGTTATCAGGATTTGGGACAGGCAATTCTATCAAGTTTTTAGTTCACTATTATAATTATTCTCTTCTGTACAACTGACCAAGAAGGCAATTAAGGATGAATTCATTTGAAGGAGAAAACAGATTTGGAGTGCCCAACCTTAACCTAAGAACTTCAAGAATCAATAAAGGAACTTGAAAAAAATAATGAATCTTTATCAATCAAAACTGAAAATATGGGGAAATTTTCTTGAATATACAAAAAGAATCAAGAACAATGTGTATTTTGTACAAGCATAAAAATTTTCAAGTTGGTGACTATTAATCTTATAACCTCTGTAATGGTATATAAGCCACTATTTTCTGATGCGCACTATTCATGGAGTGGACGAATTTAATGATTTTCCCAGAGTGACATCAATAACCTAGATGATATACACTTGGTACCACCACTAGGAAAGAGAGTTGAAATAAATTACCACCAACACTCCAGAATACATTTGCACAATGAAAACATTGATTATAAGTGTTAAGGAAAAATAAAAATAGAACTTCATGAACTGTTAGAATCTTTCTTACATGTTGACCCTTGTACTCTATGGCTACTGAATATATACTTTTGATTAGAATTTTGAAAGTGTCAATTATTCTTTCAGCACCATGGCCAGTATTCCTAATACTGGAAAATGTTATGAAACATGATATCCGTTTAAATGACTTGATCTGTTTTTAATTATAAATTGCTTCCTGGCTCTTGAAAAGTAATAAGACATGTAATTTGAGAGAATCTCAGAATTTTAGACCTACATGGGACCATAAAGATCAGATACTATAAACGCCATCTTATAGATAAGAGTCTCAGATATGGAGTCTTATAAGCTTTCTGCTCACATAACAATAAACAGAGGATGATGTGACTCTTTCCACATTGAAGTGTATAAGCATACTCTCATTTTTAAAGACATCATAACTTCTATTTTCATTCTTAGAATAAGAGCAAATCACTGCATATTAATAATTGCTCCAAATTTTACATTTCCAATGTTATAAAAATTTAAACCATTTCAGTAAAAATTAATAAGTATTTTCAACATTTGCTAGATCCTTGGCCTCCAGCTTGTCTGATGCTTTGTGGTCATACAAGGTGGTGTATTTCAGTCCCACCAAGAATTAACACATGCCAAGAGCTGGAAAGAGGATCTGAGATGTGAGCTGTAAATTCTCATCTCCTAGAATCTTAATCTTGCTTCTAATGGTGTGTCCACAAACTCTCTGTTGAGCAGGACTAATGCTTTGAAACTGAGAAATAAAATTTCATAGTAGAGCATTCCTCCTAGAAATAACCCATCTCAGTAATTGAAAATGAGTATGCAAGAGTGATATTCTACAACTCTCTGTTTACAAAAACAAGAAAAGTCTCAGATTTATAAGGAAATGTGCAACATTTAAAAGGCAGGAAATTCTGTTTTCTGTCAAGACAAATATAAGCAGACACCACCTAAGACCTATGAATTTTAATATAATCATTCTGAAAACAGAAACATCCTCTCATTAGAAGAGAGTTCCTTTAATGCTTTCACTGGTACTCTAACAAAAGTATAACAGAACAAGTTCAAAAAGACCCCAAAATTCTTTAATGGCAGTTAAACAAATTTTCTAATAATAATAATCACCCTAAGAGGCAGATGAAGTGCAGCCCTCTGTTCCTAGGCTTTTGGAGTCCAGGAAATCAGCATGAAGTCAGAGAGAGAGCTCCAAAGTCAACTGTGTCATGATGTGTTTCTTTGGTTTTAAAAGTGTGTCCGTAGATCTAGCACAGATAGTGAGCATCAACAAATAAATGCATCTATTTTCTGTAGACTATTATGGCAATTATCTCTAGTTTCTCTGAATAGCTTTACAAGCAATCCCTGGTCCTCTATTACACTGCATACATAATATTTAAAAATGTAACCAGCCTCATATTGCCCATCTTCACAAATGCACAAATTTATACCATCACTGGACCTCTTCCAGGTATTATGAGGCAATTATAAATTTGTTAGAGTTTATTGTACTGATTATGTTCTTTCTTTCTTTCATCAACTAACTGTAAGAACAAACTCATGGTCAAATTAGAAAAACTCAGGATATAAAAAGTATATACTAATTGCAGACTACTATCTCCTTTTTAATAATCCATGCTCAACTCATATGGACCCCCTTCCTTCTGTAGGCCTCTGCCAGTCAGTACTTCCAGTGTAAACCCAAAATATTTGGATTTACAACTCTGACACTACAATGCCTTAATCTACTTAATCTTCTTTTATTCTGAATCTATACTGCAGTGATTCCCCCTGTGCAAAGTACTGATGTCTCCTTACTTGTCCTATTTTAGTCTTGTTTTTACTCCTTTTTCTGCACAGAGTCAAGGATATTATGTATCTGTTTAAGGATCACAGTGTTTTCTCTTTCCTTTCAACTAATGTAATACACTGTTTATGATTTCACGCAACACTGAACAAAGTTCCTAGGAGGGCCTCAGTCTCTAGACTGACAAGGACATGTGAAATAACCCACCATCCATGCCTCACCCCAGACACAAGGTTGGCAGAGTGATCCTGCATAATGTTGATAAAAACTGACTTTTCTGATATGCAAAGCAACCCTGGGAAGCAGAGGGAATGGACATGGTATCCTCATTTCACAATAGGATGCTAATCTAGTTTCATTCAGTCAAATCGCTCAAGAGACAGAAATACAAGTTTAATGCAATAAAGTAACAGGAAGAACCTTTATCAAACTTTTAAGGAAATCTTTTATTTATGAACCACATTTGATTATTTCTGCATGTTCAGACCCACTCCCCTACTCCCGCTGTCTGATCTGTTCTTCCCTTCCACAACCCAAGAGACTCACTTCTAAATTCTATGCAACTCGGTATTTCTGCCTGCTGGTCTTGGTTTTTCCTATTATTATCCTATTACTTCCCCAATTCTTGCTTTTGTTTGATTGATGTTCTTACAATCCTGCTGTCATGAAGAAAGATCAGGCAGGAAGATCAGAGCCACAAAAGTGGCTGAGAACAGAGGTCCTGAGCCTCAGTTCCTTATAGATATGTCTGTCCTAGCCCTCATTTCGGTATTGGAAATATAAAATAAAAAGCTATAAACTAGTGGTACACTAAAGGCAGAATGCAAGAGGAAGAATCTCACACAGATGGCGATGGATTACCAAAACTGATAATTTAGTTAATTCTTTAAATAGGAGGGATGAAATGAGCAAGACTAACTGACATGATAACTTGATATACAGAGTTGCTGACTCCTGAGAAAAAATGAATGTCTTTTCAGTGCTATGAGAGTTCATTGATGTGCTTGGCTTTCTGATATACTTGCAGAAAATCTGAAGTTGAGATAGCAAGGAAAGACAAGAAGGATGCTTCCAAATGTTTTACACTGACTATAGTGACGCAGTGGAAACAGTGCCAGACTTTACTTTTGGGGGCTCCAAAATCACTGCAGATGGTGACTGCAGCCATGAAGTTAGAAGACGCTTACTCCTTGGGAGAAAAGTTCTGACCAACCTAGATAGCATTTTCAAAAGCAGAGACATTACTTTGCCGACTAAGGTCCGTCTAGTCAAGGCTATGGTTTTTCCAGTGGTCATGTATGGATGTGAGAGTT
>SJYT01079245.1:392529-404627 GCA_006410635.1 Cephalophus harveyi | reverse complement strand
ACGGACCTTAGTCGGCAAAGTAATGTCTCTGCTTTTGAAAATGCTATCTATGTTGGACATAACTTTTCTTCCAAAATGTTTTTCAGTGTTTAACATTTTTAAAGTCTTTACATTTAGTATATACATCAAGTCATTTTCCCCTCAAGTCTGCTGCTGAGAACTTTTTTAGTACAATATTAATTAAGGTCAACTATGTGGAAATATAAAACACAATTACCTTTCATCTCAATCTGTAAGATGCTGCTATGGGTCATTTTCCCAGAAAAGAGAGTCTGGGACATAAACGTGGGCACACTGGTAGATTATTAGGCTGCTCTTTCAGAAACAACCTCTTAAGGGGCAGATAGAAGCAAGATTGAACAGAAGAAAAGGTTGATCATCGGTACAGTTTAAAGAAAGACCTCCGCTGATATCCTCAATGCAACAGCCTTCTGGAGATGCACAAGAATGTATTTTGTAAGCTATCATTTTTGTAAGGCAGAGAATCTTGTAATTTAGATGGCAATATGTTAAATTTTTGGAGGGGGATCAGGAGGCTAGAAAGCAGAGACTTTCACAGTGCAAATTTTTGTACCATTTTCATTTATACAGTGTACATGTTTTGAACAGCACCTATTCAAAATTACTTTGCTATACAAACAAATTATGCATTATAGTTTCTTAGATCTCATTTAGGGCATGCATATAATTTTTTGTTTCAAAAGAAATAAAATGAAGAGGTGGAACAATTAATTTTCTCTAAGAAATAATAGCCACAATTTAAGCAGTACTTATTTGTCAAGAGTTTAAATTTGTTATTTACAATCATAGATAAAAGTATACAAACCATTGTTTGGATGAAGTCAATTAAATTTAAGGGTATATTATTTTTCAAGGTTACACATGGCATTGAAAAAAAAGAGGTAGGCAGATATTCATCCAAATACAAAGCATACTGTTAGCAAGTTAGATACCACTCCCATTCAGAAAGCAACTGACAGAAGCAAACATTCTATTTAAGGTCTTTTAGCAACCAGAAATCTGCCTGTTTCTTGGGAAAGGATTTTGATATACGGAGGGCCATCTCTAAGGTCACCACATCCACTGCTGATAACCTGCACCTCCTCAGCATCACTGATCATTAGTATTATTGCAGTAATCTCTAGCATATTGATTCACTTCTTCCTTCATCCTTAGTCAGCAGTGTAGCTGTAGCCATTATTTTAATACAAGACAGAGCACATGCTCCTCTGTTCCATACCCAGTCCAGTTCAGTCGCTCAGTTGTGTCTGACTCTTTGCGACTACATGAACTGCAGCACACCAGGCCTCTCTGTCCATCACCAACTCCTGGAGTTCACTCAGACTCATGTCCATCAAGTCAGTGATACCATCTAGCCATCTCATCCTCTGTCGTCCCCTTCTCCTCCTGAACCCAATCCCTCCCAGCATCAGAGTCTTTTCCAATGAGTCAACTCTTCGCATGAGGTGGCCAAAGTACTGGAGTTTCAGCTTTACCATCATTCCTTCCAAAGAACACCCAGGGCTGATCTCCTTTAGGATGGACTGGCTGGACCTCCTTGCAGTCCAAGGGACTCTCAAGAGTCTTCTCCAACACCACAGTTCAAAAGCATCAATTCTTCGGCACTCAGCCTTCTTCACAGTCCAACTCTCACATCCATACATGACCACAGGAAAAACCATAGCCTTGACTAGACTGACCTTTGTTGGCAAAGTAATGTCTCTGCTTTTTAATATGCTATCTAGGTTGGTCATAACTTTCCTTCCAAGGAGTAAGCGTCTTTTAATTTCATGGCTGCAGTCACCATCTGCAATGATTTTGAAGCCCCCCAAAATAAAGTCTGACACTGTTTCCACTGTTTCCCCATCTATTTCCCATGAAGTGATGGGACCAGATGGCATGATCTTCGTTTTCTGAATGTTGAGCTTTAAGCCAGCTTTTTCACTCTCCTCTTTCACTTTCATCAAGAGACTTTTTAGCTCCTCTACACTTTCTGCCATAAGGGTGGTGTCATCTGCATATTGAGGTTATTGATATTTCTCTTGGCAATCTTGCTTCCAGCTTGTGCTTCTTTCAGCCCAGCATTTCTCATGATGTACCTGGTAGTAGGTCCCTATTTTACTCAGAATGAGAGGCCAAGTCTTTACAGAGGCTTAATGACTAATAAGCCCATGAGTAATCTGGCTCCCTACCACCATTCTCTCTAAGCCCTCCTGATACCCTCCCCCCAGGTTATCCCACTTCAGACCAAATCCTCATATAACACTCAAACATACTTACAAGACTCCCATGTGGGGTCATTGTTCAGCTGGTTCCTCTATGTAGGATATTCTTCTCAAGATATTTCACTGGCTTCAGTTCTCTCTTCCATTCTCCCCCAAATCTTGCAGGTCTTGACTACCTTGCTTAATTTTGCCTTCACCCACTACCTGGCACCCCCATCTCACATGTGCTCTATCTAGCTCACTACTTCAGGATTCACATCTTCATGACACCATAATTTCATTATCATGCTTATTTTTACTGTCTACCTCTCTTTGCCTAAACATAAGATATTTAAGATTCACAAGTCACATTCTGTTCCCTGATGTACTACAAGTTTTGGAGATGTCTAAAGTGGTACCTGAAACTCACCAGATGCTACATACAGGTGTTGTGATCCAACACTGATAAGATATTTTCAAAGGCAATGTTATTTACCATTTCATGTTGTCCTTCTTCCAATATTTTAACTTTCATTTAATATATTAAAAAAAAAAAAAACCTTTAACCTTATCAGCAACATGCTGCTGCTACGTCACTTCAGTCATGTCTGACTCTGTGCGACCCCATCAGCACAAAGCAATGTATATATAACCTCTTGGACCTTGGCACTCAACAAATCTGAATTTTTTAAATTCTGCTCATGGCTTCTGAATGGAACTTCTAGGTTTGCACTAGATCCGTTTACGGGGACTATCACAGAATGGTTACCAGGAGACTACACACCATGAAAAAAAATAATTATTTTCATTTGGGGAAAAAGAACCTTTGTGATGTTTAGTGACAGAAGAACATTTAATTACCCAGTAAGTGGTACCTAGTCCAGGGCATCCTTCTGGCCACAGCTGCCACAGCGATGATTAATGGCTAATAAACAAGTGGGCATTGTATGTAATGCACTGCCTTTCATTATGGGATTACACTTGAAAATGTAGGAGGTAAATCAATTCTAATTTTATCAAAATAACTTCACAAAGAAAATTAATTACATGTCTTAGTGTTGTGTTTATCAATTTGCATTCAGAGTAAAAATTAGTCCCCTTCTTGGTGCCCAGTGCTTCCTTAATAAATATTTTTGTTACAGGCAAATGACTAACATGCAAATAGAAGCTTAGCAAAAATAAAAACAGCAAAACTGTTCTATGTTCAAATCTTTCTACAAATATTGACTACAGTGTTAAGAAGGAAATGAGTGCTTTCCTTTGAGAACATCAATCTTGTTATGATGTGAAGAATGGCTAAGTGAAGGGCAAAAAATGGACCAAGAAAGATAAGCTTGGCAATATGGCAATATCCTACAAAACACCACAATGTCATAATTTATTACGACAGTACTCCTGAAAAATAATGGCATCTTAAACTATTAACAATCTGAAAAAAAGGACAGAGTCAAGATCTATATTAGAATCACACTGGTCTTAACTGGAAATGGCATCAAGAAGCTTTCTGGATATACTGCAAAAAAAAAAAAAGTTGGCATATGAATAAGAAAAGAATATAGAACAACGTATTTTTAGCAGGAGCTATTAGATAGTTGTACAACATATTGAAAAGACAAACTCAGTGAGGACAAGGTCTAGAAGGAGATACTAATGAGTTTTTTAAAGTTGAAATACCTATGAGATACATACGTGGAAATTCAGAGAAGTTGTGACTTGTAGAAGAGGTCTTGGCCAGAGATAAAACTTGGGAACTATCACACACTAAGAACATGGATAAGAAGTTTGGGGAAATGCATTTAAAAATAAAATATGCTCTCAGCACAGAAAACCTCTCCAAAGTAGAAGAGGAGGAAAATAATATTACTGAATAAGCATTAAATCAGAATGTGAAAGGCATCACAGGCAATCCACGAAGAGACTTCTGACACAGCAAGAGATCTTCCTTTTATAGAGCAAAGCCAGTATCACACATCCTCAACAGTCACTAGTCCTCAAGGAAGAGGACCTGACCACGCATTTTACCACACTAAATTTGCCAGGCAACTAGTGACTATCTGAGTCAGTTACTTGGCTTCATACAAAGGAAATGAAAGCGGGGGTGTTTATCATAGGAATGAGAACTTAGGCTGGACACAGAAAAAGTTCTCTGGAAACAAAGTCAGATAAACTAAAAGCCCACACTCTGGGATAGTTTATTCACACGCATGTTGCTCTTACCAAGGAATAAGACTCATTTCAGTGCTGTGGAATGACCAAGAGATCAGAATTCCAGGAATAAGGTGAGTTAGCTATGACAGCATAACCCTCCAGTAAGTAGGTTTTAAGTAGGAAATGGCAACCCGCTACAGTATTCTTGCCTGGAAAGTTTCAGGGACAGAGAAGCCTGGCAGGCTACAGTCCATGGGGTTGCAAAGAGTCAGATATGACTGAGCAACAGAGCACACAAGCAGTTTGGGGAGTTTTGTCTTTGTGGAAGTGCTGGGAGCCCTGATCTGGAAGCAACGGCCAGGAACAGGGAGAGGAGCCCTGAGGCCTCCAGCTGAGCTTCAGGGACGTGAGATGTGAGCAAAAACGGACCAGACTTGAGAAGCTTGTAAAGGTGACCCTCAGGGGCAGTAGGCTGACAAGAAAGCCACCTTCAGAGATAGAGGGATGTGTAGCTCCACTGCTGAAGACCTCCAGCATGGGGGAGGAAGTGGGTATCTCCACTGGCTCATGTGATGTCCACCGGACATCACCAAATGGGAAGGAGGGTCTGAGTCATAGCTGACTTCCAGGGAGCCCTGAACTTCTCTCCCAGGTGAAGGTACACACGGTGTGAGTCACAGCTGGAGTACTTCAGATGGTCTCCACGTGGGGTGATCGGAACCACTGCTCTGGACCCATCTGCTCTACTCTGTTTTGTGTGATGGCCTCTGAGATGCTGTCATTCAGTGGTGGACACTGATTACTCTGTACTGAACTGGGTCCCTCCAAGATTTGTTTGTTGAAGCCCTAGCTCCCCATGCAATGACACTAGAAGATGGGGCCTCTAGGAGGTCCTGAGGGTTAGATTATTCCTAGAGGAGGAATAATTATAAGACTCGTCCAGGACTGACCCATTATGCCTGGATTAAGGCCAATAAGTTCACATACATATACACATCTATGTGTCTGTATATATGTATGTGTCTATAGGTATATGTCATGTGTATTTGTATCCTCCGGTAACTGTAATAATCTACCAAGTTTGGAAACATAATTTAAATTTTGTCACCCAAAATGTATTCTGTGGCAGCCATGAGAAATTCAGGACATAAACATGATTCAGATCTACTGAACTGAAGTATTCATTTTAATAAGACCCAGAAGTGGATCATACTAATATGACAGGTTGGAAAGTGCTGTTCAGAGATACTCAAAATATTGCATGGAGAAGAAACGCAGTGAAGGATACAGAACACAGCTTCAGGACATTATGGCAAAAGTAAATACATGAAAATCAGGCAAAATCAAAAAACGTGAGATGGAATGATGAGACACCAGTAAGGAGATTCAACCAAACAACTAAAACCAAGATCCAGTGAGCTAGCTGTGTGATGGGAAAACATGCTTTTCAAGCTGTACGAAGATGAGGACATCTACCCAGACGAAACTGTAATTCAAAAAAGATATGCATCCCTATGTTCATAGGGATGGATTTAGAAAAGGTAGAGGAATCAGAGATCAAATTGCCAACATAAGCTGAATCACAGAAAAAGCAAGGAAATTAAAAAAAAAAATCTACTTCAGCTTCATTGACTATGTTGAATGCTTTACCTGTGTGGATAACAACTGCCTCCTGAGAAACCTGTATGAGCAAGCAGCAACTGTTAGAACTGCACATGGAACAATGGACTGGTTCAAAATTCGGAAAGGGGTACGTCAAGGCTGTATATTGTCATCTTGCTTATATAAGCTATATGCATCATGTGAAATGCCAGGTTGGATGAAGCACAAACTGAAAATCAAAATTGCCAGGAGAAACATCAACAACCTCAGATGTACAGATGATACCACTTTAATGGCACAAAGAGAAGAGGAACTAAAGAGCTTCTTGATGAGGGTGAAAGAGGAGAAAGAAAACTCTGACTTAAAACTCAACATCCAGAAAACTAAGATCATGGCATCTGGTCCTATCACTTCATGGCAAATAGATGGGGAAACAATAGAAACAGTGACAGACTTTATTTTGGGGGGCTCCAAAATCACTGCAGATGGTAGCTACAGCCATGAAATTAAAAGACTATTGCTCCTTGGAAAACAAGCTGTTATAAACCCAGACAATGTATTAAAAAGCAAAGGTCTGTCTAGTCAAGGCTATGGTTTTTTCAATGGTCATGTATGGATGTGAGAGTTGGACTTTGAAGAAAGCTGAGCACCAAAGAATTGATGCTTTTGGACTGTGGTGTTGGAGAAGACTCTTCAGAGTCTCTTGGACTGCAAGGATATCAAACCAGTCCATCTTAAAGGAAATCAATCCTGAATATTCATTGAAGGACTGAGGCTGAAGCACCAATACTTTGGCCACCTGATGCAAATAGCTGACTCATTGGAAAAGACCCTGATGCTGGGAAAGATTAAGGGCAAGAGAAGAAGGGGGTGACAGAGGATGAGATGGTTGGATGGCATCACTGACCTGATGAAAGTGAAAGAGGAGAGTGAAAAAGTTGGCTTAAAGCTCAACATTCAGAAAACGAAGATCATGGCATCTGGTCCCATCACTTCATGGGAAATAGATGGGAAAACAGTGGAAACAGTGGCAGACTTTATTTGGGGGGGGTCCAAAATCACTGCAGATGGTGACTGCAGCCATGAAATTAAAAGACGCTTACTCCTTGGAAGGAAAGTTATGACCAACCTAGACAGCATATTAAAAAGCAGAGACATTACTTTGCCAACAAAGGTCCGTCTAGTCAAGGCTATGGTTTTTCCAGTGGTCATGTATGGATGTGAGAGTTGGACTGTGAAGAAAGCTGAGCACCAAAGAATTGATGCTTTTGAACTGTGGTGTTGGAGAAGACTCTTGAGAGTCCCTTGGACTGCAAGGAAATCCAACCAGACAATCCTAAAGGAGATCAGCCCTGGGTGTTCATTGAAAGGACTGATGCTGAAGCTGAAACTCCAGTACTTTGGCCACCTCATGTGAAGAGTTGACTCATTGGAAAAGACCTTGATGCTGGGAGGGATTGGGGGCAGGAGGAGAAGGGGACGACAGAGAATGAGATGGCTGGATGGCATCATGACTCGATGGACATAAGTTTGGGTAAACTCTGGGAGTTGGTGATGGTCAGGGAAGCCTGGCGTTCTGCGATTCATGGGATTGCAAAGAGTTGGACACAACTGAGCGACTGAAGTGAACTGACCCAATGGACATGAGTTTGAGCAAACTGCAGGAGATGGGGGAGGACAGGGAAGCATGGCGTGCTGCAGTCCATGGGGTTGCAAAAAGGCAGACATGACTTAACGAATGAACAATATATTCATAGCAGCACTATTCACAGTAGCCAAGACATGGAAACTAACTAAATATCCATCAACAGAGGAATGCATCAAGATGTGGTACATATATACAATGGGATTTTACTCAGCTATCAAAAAGAATGAACTAATGCCATTTGCAGCAAGAGGGATTGAACTAGAGCTCTCATACTAGGTGAGGTAGGTGAAGTCACTCAGTCGTGTCCGACTCTTTGTGACCCCATGGACTGTAGCCTATCAGGCTCCTCCATCCAGGGGATTTTCCAGGCAAGAGTGCTGGAGTAGAATGCCATTTCCTTCTCCAGGGGAACTTCCCGACCCAGGAATCGAACCCAGGTCTCCCGCATTGCAGGCAGACGCTTTACCTCCTGAGCCACCAGGGAGGCTAGGTGAAGAAAGTCAAAAAGAGAAAAATACCATATGATATTACTTACATGTGGAATCTATATGAACCTATCTCTGAAACAGAATCATGGACTAGAAAACAGACTTATGGTTTCCAAGGGGGAGGAGTTTTGGGAAGGGATGGATTGGGGTTGGGGTTAGCAGATGTAAGCTGTTACATTCAGGATGGGTAAACAAGAAGGTCCTACTGTATAACACATATAACACAGGGAACTATATCCAATATCCTATGATAAACTGTAATAGAAAAGAATATTACAATATACATATGTATAACTGAGTCTCTTTATTGTACAGTAGAAATGAGCACAATATGTAAATCAACTATATTTCAATTAAAAAATATGAAAAAATGATGAAAGTGAAGTCGCTTAGTCATGTCTGACTCGGTGTGACCCCATGGACTATAGCCTACCAGGTTCCTCTGTCCATGGGATTTTCTAGGCAAGCATACTGGAGCGGGCTGCCATTTCCTTCTCCAGGAGATCTTCCTGACCAAGTGACTGAACCTGGGTCTCCCGCATTGTAGCCAGATGCTTTACTGGTTGAGCCACCAGGGAAGTCCAAAAAAAAAAAAATGAAAGACACACAAATGGGACAACCAAGAAAATCTCTTACAATTATATCCTAGGTAATGGAAGTACAAAACAATATATACATCTTAAACATCCGAAGATTGTCTATAACATATTTTAGTAAAAGCTGTGGTCTGAAAGAGATCAGAAATAAGACAAGGAAGCTGGCTCTCATTTAACTCCATGTTTTGGATTATGGGAAAGTATTACTCCAGGAAAAATAAAGAAAAGGTTGAAAAAAAGGAGGACATATGTAAAATAATCCTATGTGGTTAGCTTGGAAACTATAGTTAGCCTTGTTTGGTTGATGCTGTATTCAAAGTAGGAACAAAGAGTAGAGAAGCTGGCAGTTCATGACTGAGGTCTGACTCTTCTGGGCTGCTTTCTGCAGAAGCCATGGCCCATGTCCTGTTTTCATGGATGGTCTGGCCATTGCCCAGGTTACATTCAGCCTTGCAAAAGGCAGAATACACAGTACAGGACACACATGGCTCTCCTAGGAAGCATCAACTGTTAGGATGGAGACTGAAACCGAAGAATCAGGATGTTCAATTATAAAGGTTTTTGTCAGTACTCTGAAGAGTGGGAACTACACATTGAAGCCACTTGTTTAAATGTGATTGTTTAGAGCGATTATTTTCTGTCTCAAATTAGCCTCCAAATTATTCTAAGTTCAAATGATAACTGCCATCTTGCCAATACCTATATTTAAATTTAATCTCTGATAGGTTTAAAAGTATTACCTAAGGCATCTTCATCCAAATTCTGTGCTCCGAGCATATGTTTTACCAGCAAAATGATGTTAGTGTTCTGAATTAACAAGTGTCGGAGATTGTGTTATAAAAAGATATGCGATGAAGATGGAACTATAATCAGGGAATTTTACATCCACCACTCAGCCCTAGCGACAGATTCAAAAAAGAATCCACATACATTTTGTCTAATTTCCATTCAAAAAGAGCCCAGGAGCTTACTGGAACTCTTGATGGTGTGAGCAATTTATTCCAAAGAAAGGGAAGCCACAGGTGGCTTCAGGGAATGGGATTTTCAACTTCTTTGTATTAATTGGAAGAGGCAATTTGGAGAGAAGGACACTGAAAAGAGAAAAACCTTGCCCTGAATACTGTTTAACAGGTATTGTTACAATCATAGAAACAGAAGCTGTGATGCAGCAGTCTTCGTGAAGGCATATTGACACGCTGGGCTTGGAAGGAGTCTGACCCAGCAGGCGGCTTTCAAGAGCCCCTAGATTGGGAATCCCAGGTTGCCAGTGCAGCTAAGCCCCTGCTGAGGACCAGGCAGATGGGAACTCTCGCAGCAGGATGGGGCCCACATTCCATGCCAGAGGACAGCAGCCAGAACTCCTAAATTGTAATAAAATTCCAGATGCAAGCCCCACATGTCTGAGTGACTTGAATGGTGCTCTTTGAGACTTTCAAATGAATTATGTGTTTGTATTAATATATTGTCATACACTTGGATAATATAAATCACATTTAAATACCAGTGGACTTTGGACAAAATAAATCCACTATACGATGCAAAATAGAAAGTTCTCTTCTTGATTGATGTGATTTTAGACACTTTCCTATAGTCTGACAGTCTGATAACTATATATGAAAATTTCTACAAGACTTTAAGTCAAAACCATACACTGCCTGCGTGACTGTTAAGCAGAAAGTTGAAGGCGGTAACAAAGGACGGCAAACAAGTTGCTGGAAAAAACCCCCTTCCTTTCCTGCTGCTACTTCCAGGATAGGAAAAAAAAAAAAATCTAGGAGTGGGGAAATTTCCACTTTGAGTGAATATGCTTTTCCCCCCCAAGCTTAAAGGTAACATGATACCCTTGTTAATTTAGAGAATTTTAAACAGCTTTATATGGCATCTAAACATACCTAAGGCTTCCCAGATGGTGCCAGTGATAGAGAACCAGCTGCTAATGCAGGAGACTTAAGAGACATGGGTTCGACCCTTGGGTTTAGAAGATCCTCTGGAGGAGGGCATGACATTCTACTTAAGTATAGTTGCCAGGGAAATTCCATGGACCGAGGAGCCTGGCCGGCTACAGTCCATAGGGTTGCGGAGTTGGACATGACTGAAGTCACTTAGCATGCACACAAACATACTTGAGATTATCTTACTAAAGAGAACCTCTAAAGGAAGGATTATTAGAGTTTGAAAATGTTCTTGACAATTGTACAAAACCAGTTTTCTGTTCACAGCCACTTTCTGAGGAGCAGGTCTAAGTTTATATTACAGGCTCAAAGCAACCATGTGATCCAATAATTCAGAAGAACTAATGTGAAGGGATGTTGTTCAGGAGCTCAGTTGTGTCCGACTCTTTGCAACCTCATGAACTGCAGCACGCCAGATCCCCTGTTCTCCACTATCTTCCAGAGCTTGCTCAAACTCATGTCCATTGAGTCAGTGATGCCATCCAACCATCTCACCCTTTACCACCTCTTTCTCCTCCTGCCTTCAATTTTTCCCAGCATCGGGGTCTTTTCCAGTGAGTCAACTCTTCGCATTAGGTGGTCAAAGTGTTAGCGCTTCAGCACCAGTTCATTCAATGCATATTCAGAACTGATTTCCTTTAGGAATGATTGGTTTGATCTCCTTCCTGTCCAAGGGACTTTCATGAGTCTGCTTCAGCACCACAGTTCGAAAGTCTCAATTCTTCAGTGCTCAGCCTTCTTTATGATCTGACTCTCACATCTGTGCATGACTGTTAGGGACCTTTGTCATCAAGGTGATGTCTCTGCTTTTCAATATGCTGTCTAGGATTGTCATGACTTTCCTTCCCAGAAACAAGTGTTTTTTAATTTCATGACTGCAGTCACCATCCACAGTGATTTTGGACCCAAAGAAAATAAAATCTGTCACTGTTTCCACATCTTCCCCCTCTGCTTGCCATAAAGTGATAGGACCTTGTCTGAAATGTAAGTAACATTTAGTGGCCTTAACAATGAATACAACCCTCATCTGGTACCATTTTAAAGATCCTTCTGAGCACAGCATTTCTATCCTCTTGTCCTCAATTTTCTCATTAGAAGACAATAGACAGTGGAGTTAATTTTTAAAAGACATGCAATAAACTGTATTACTTGACTCATAGGTCTGCTACACCTATAATATGTTGAATTATGTCCCCCAAGGAGATACACTGAAACCCCAATCCCCAATATCTCAGAATGTGACCTGATTTGGAAGCACGGGATCATTTATAAGTGTGAACAAGTTAAAATGAGGTCTTTAGGCCCCAATCTAGTTTGATTCAGTTCAGTTAAGTCCTGTCCAACTCTTTGCGACCCCATGAATCGCAGAATGCCAGGCCTCCCTGTCCATCACCATCTCCTGGAGTTCATTCAAACTCATGTCCATTAAGTCAGTGATGCCATCCAGCCATCTCATCCTC